>WSZQ02094186.1:0-11147 GCA_019419845.2 Weissflogia rhopalogaster | reverse complement strand
ATTCCAGTTTTCAGTAGACCATTGTTTTGCTATTAAAGGTCAAGGGACTGTTATGACGGGTACAATTCTTCAAGGAGGTGTTAAAATCAATGATGTAAGTTTAGAAAGTTTTTTTAAATTCATTCTCTAACCGTACTATAGGCAACTCAACTATCACGGAGATACGGATACGTTCGTATAGATCCGAATCACTTTTTTCGCGAAATTTAAATTTTAAATTCTGAAAATACACCCAATTATTTTTTGAATTATTTCTAGATCATTGAGATTCCCAAATTAAGCATCAGCAAGAAAGTAAAATCAATGCAAATGTTTAAAAAACCTATATATGAGGCTCATCAAGGAGATCGTCTTGGAATTTGCGTTACACAATTTGATTCAAAATTATTAGAACGGGGCATTGTCTGTTCGCCAGGATTGGGTACTTTTGTTAATTATGTCATTATAGACATGAACGCAATTAAATATTTTAAGAATGCCATTGAGAGCAAATCGAAATTCCACATAACAATCGGTTATGATACCGTTCTTGCTCAAATTACAATTTTCAAATGTAAACTCGGAGAAACCGATTCGTTTAATCCATCAAATGAATACCAATTTGTTGAAAGCATTGATGCAGATACTATGGGAAATGATAAATATTACATATTATTACATTTGGAAAATCAAATATATGCGACGAAGAATTCTATCGTAATTGCCTCAAAATTAGATATGGATATTCATAAAAACAGTTGTCGACTTGCATTTTGGGGTCATTTACTTGAGTGTTTTAAGGAGAAAGACTTTCCTGGAAGTATAAACATCTTTAATTACAAACAAAAAACAGGGATTGTTGATCGTGTTGTCGATGAATATAAAATAATAGTAAAGAATATGTTTCAGAAGGAATCTGACTTGGAAAGGTTCCTTAATATGAATGTGATATTACAAAATGGCGCCGTTGGTAAAATTGAGAGTAGTTTTGGACAAAGTGGGAAAATAAAAGTGTACATACCACAAGGGATCGTCCGGCAAAAGGCAGATATCCAACAATTTAAAAATACACCTGTAACTTTGCAATTTAAAAAGTATTTGTTTAATCAGGGCAATAAAATTGCACAATAAAAATCCTTATTTGTTTTATTCATTTCTGCATATAAAACGAATAAAACATCATTATTCTATTATTAATAAAACTCCCCAGCATGTTTAATTAATGCCTTTTTATTCATCTTGATATGTTATTCACAATTATTACTTCTGATTCAATGTCCACAACAACTTAATCCTTCATATCAGTTTATCCATTTTGTCATTTCTTCCATATCGATATATTTTTTGTCGACATTCCAATCAGTCGTCACAATGATTAATTATTATTGCAGTAAGGTAAAACAGAAGACAATAAATACAAAAGAACGTGCCCGGTGTTGTTTTCTACATATTGTAAAATGTTTAAACATACACACTAGTATGGTACATAATAATTAAATGGAATGCATTTTTATCGATTTGTATGAATAATTGGCACTCGTAAAAGAAACAAATTGTGTTCAAATTGTGCTCGGTGGTTCGGGATAATCAAAAATCTAATTGCAAATGTGAATTGAAGCTAATGTGAGTTTGAGACCACGATTGCATGAATTGATTGTGATTTATACATTGATTTGTTGCAAAAACTTGATGATTTTTTTAGAATTATCTCCGATTTTCAAAGCTTCAATAGAAAAATTTCGCTTATTTCACATCCACGTATGCTTGAATGCTTGCAAATATGTTTACATTTCGATTTTTTACTTTTACCTTCATTACTTAGTATTTATAGGCGCGCGAATGAATTGACTAGTAAATATACATTAATAATAATCAATAATAATAGGTATTAACACGAATATTGTTATCATATAATATAATTTCGTTTTTTTATAGTTATCGTTATAGCTAGTCGTTAATTTTACATTGTCATCGAATTATTGTGCAATTAGTGTGATCAAGTAACAAATGGTTAAAGCAAGCTATATCAAATATCATTGAGTACTCATCTAAATATACTGTTTACATTTTTTAGCTTTATTTCCAGCGCGTTTCAGATAAATATTACGCTTCTTTAATAAATATTGTTTCTCTTTTAGATAGCACAATTTTGTTTATAAAATTACTTTTGGTGTGCATTGATTATACTTGGGAATGTTAATTAGTACTGAAGCCGTAGCGCCGTAGCGCCGTACTGAATGATTCGTAACAGATTTCAATTCAACGAAATTTATTCTTTGGTACCTAGTTGTAAATGTCGTTTCTATTTGCTATATCTAATGAAATTGCAATGTTCCGAAAACATTGTACATTTTTGTATATTTTTCAAGCATAAGTAAAGCATTTGCTTCGATTACAATCATCTGATTTTTAATCATATTTTCATCAGTTTCGAGTCCCAAATCGTTGGTAGTATAAATTTGAGTCAATATTCGTTTCTCCAAGGTGGTTTTTAAATAGTACGATAGCAAAATTGTTAGAAAGCGTTTCGTTTTGTTTTGTTTCAATTTCATAAATAGTTATTAGTGAAAATAAATAAATTTCCATTTATAGTTAAATATAGTTCACCAAGTGTCACAAGATTGAAGTACAAGGTACCATCAGATTTGAGTAGTGAAGTATAAGGTTCATATTCATTGTTGTCATGTGTTACATTGCTTCAATCATCTTAGTTCAATTAGTCATCAAGTATAAATAATTATATCACCCTGTGTTCTATGTACATTTACAACGTTTACGTTCTATTTGTTTTCGTTATTTTTTTTTGTTCCCACTAAAAATCATCGTTCAGCTCCTAATATGTATTACATACTGTAAAACAGTCTTTCCTAAAAGTTAATTGTCGATTCTTTTGTAATGTATTCACCGCAGCTTTGCTGTTCATTATTGTGTAGAAAGGTGTGTTTGAGAATCACTATGATGTAGGTGCATAGCCAAGGTTTTTGCGCTGCAAGAAGAGGTTGATTTCCCTAAACGAGGGCCGCTCGAAATCATTGCGTCGCCAGCATTCGAGCATCAAATCGTAAATGTCTTTGTGTGCCATTGGGTGCGGTAAGTATAGATACTGGCCATCATCACAGTGCATGTGCGCTAAGTTCTCCATGACGAGCGGATCGTTCAGCTCGTGGTACGGCTGTCGTCGACACAATGTGAGTATTTCCCAGAGCGTCACCGCGAATGACCACACGTCACTTTTCGTCGTGTACTTGCCCTGATAGACACTTTCCCATGCCATCCAGCGGATCGGTAGAGGTGTGTTACCGTCCACTTTGTAATAGTCGTTGCCGTACACTTCGTTGTAGGTGCCGAAATCGCAGATTTTTATTTGGTACGCTTTGCCGACAAGGCAGTTACGCGTCGCCAAATCGCGATGCACAAAGTTCAAACTCTCCAGGTAACGCATTCCTGATGAAATCTGTGTGCCCATATACAGAAGGCAATTGAACGATAGAGATTTCACGCCGTACGTGTTGAGATTGGTGCTATCGGCGGCGACGTGCGTCTTCAGGAATTGACACAAATCGCCGTGGTCCAGGTACTCCATGACGACGCAGAGTGGATCGTCTTCGCTACAAATGCCCAACACTCGTGCGATGTTTTGGTCCTCTAAAGCCGAAAGGATTCTCACATCCCTATAAAAATCGTCCCTATGGAATGAGGATATGTTTAAAAATTAACGTTTTCAACCAAATTTGATATTTTTTACCTTTCTTTTTCGGACGAACTTTCACCCAAAAATTTAATGGCCACTAATCGTGTGCCTAGAGACAGATCAGAATTATATTCTGGTATACCGTCTGCTTGCGCTATATAAACCTATTTTAACAAATAAAGAAGACGGCTCATAAATTTCGATTTTAAAAACATTGGTTTGGGTACCTACAGTTCCAAACGCTCCTTCAGACAATTTCGACAACATACGAAGTCGATGTCTGGGAAATTCTGGAATCACAGTTTCTTCCAGTCTTCTCTTTAAGGCGTTTAAGGCTTCCTGTTGTGTAGGAGACTGCACAAAAAGTTAGACCAAATTAAACTAAATCAAAAATTTGGTACCCTGAATAAGCTGAACCAAAATATTAAGAAAGTATTCAGGTAACGGTTTAGAAGCATTAAAGGTATCTCTGTAGCCGTCAGTATTAACTTTTTGTTAGGACTATAAGAAATAACTTTCAGTCTCCGCACAGACTGAAGCAGGCACTTCCAAGCCCAGATAAAAGAAGAGGATTGGACGGTTGGTTAGGAATCCGGAAAGGAAACAGCACTATATAATCCAAAAGGAAGTCTCAGAAAAGGAGAGGTCACAACTAAAAAAATGACCATACTCGCATGAACAAAACCAATCGAAATGCTCTGGAAACGGTGGGAAAACATGTTCGCCGGACGACGACATAAAATGTTAAAAGAAGCAGGATCAGAAACGGAATGGGGCAACAGGCTGATGGAGGCCAGGACACTATTAGAGTTGTGAGGCTATTAAATGAATCTATGAATATCAAAAATGGTAACTTACGCCATTATGACTATTCCTAGATAGTCTTGCTCCACTTGTAATACTATTTCTACCATTACGCAATATCCCTCGATCTCCAACACCTTTAACACTACCAGCATTACTGCCACTGCTGCCATTACCACCTAGAAGTGGGAGCGTTCCTGCTTCCGGTATTGCATAGTCATAGGCATCTGGAATGTTCATTTCAATAATACGCGTGGGTCATAAAGAAAATGGAATATCATTGCATGTATTACCTGTGGGTGTGAAACCATACGTCTTTTTTGTGCTCAACGTGTTTTGCATTGCCACCACCACAGAACTATAACTATAATAAGGCGTGTAGCGCGCTTGATATGGTTCCTGATACTCGTTGGTTTCGCACATCTGTTCCATCGCCGAATGCGGTAACGGCAGCGTCGATCGTAAACTGGATTTCAGCGTACCATGGCTGCGTCTGCAATCGATATCGTCAATCTCGGTAACGCCGTATGCCTCGATGCCAGTGCCCTTCTCGCTAACACCGAACACCGATTCCGGCTGCAAATGCGAGAGCGTATTGTTCGGAAAGCCATGGTTGGACGAGTTGGGACTGCGCAGGAACTTCCGGTTCTTATACCGATTCATGATCAAAAATATGGCGCCGACCAAGACGAGAATCAAAGCGATCAAACCGATGACGATCACTGTGAGATATGCCGGATCGTTTAGCGTGTGATTGAATTCGGGAACGGGTATTTCGATTTTGTCCTTGTTGTGACTTCTGTCTTGGTGTCGCACCGGTGGTGGTGTTGTCGGTTCCGGCTCCACGGTGAAGTTACCATGCGCGACAACGGAATCGAAGGTGATTTCGCTGATGAGCAACCACTTAGCAGCGAAATAGAATTGCAATTTGACAAATTTGCCAACTCTGTGATGTAACTTGATGCTGATATTACGCGCATTTTCGAAAATTCGATCTTCTACGTATTCGTACGTAATGGGTTCGCCTTTGTTGAAACGTTTACCGCCAACACTGAAGAGAACCTTCGCCACGGAGAATACCTGCACCTCTTTGGTAAATAAGTTGTTGCAGTAGATATGCACGCCAGAAAATTCGCGTACGCGGTCGAACTCGAACTTGATCTCCAGCGGTTTTGAGTTGCGACTGTCGTTCTTCCAACCCACCCACGCCTGTTTGTCGTCGTGAAAGTCCAGTTTGAAGTCGTCCTGCCCGAACTTTCCGTCGATCAATTGGCCCAGGCCGTGTTTCAGTTCATGACCATCCCAATGGCCATCGTAGCCAAAGTCGTAGAACTCCCAGTTTTGACCGCGTTTATCCCCTTGTGGCATCGAATAACTAACAATACCGTCTGTCCATCGACAACCGTAGAGTTCCACACGCATGCAAACTGTTCGTTTGTGGAAACTGTATGGGTAGAATCTGATTTTTGTTGCCCAAATTGGTGGATCTAGTTGATTTTTCTTTTCCAGATATGTATTCATATTCCCTGTGAGAACCTGAAATGAGGGAATAAACTTAAAACGTATAAAAATTAGGAATGCAAATCAAGTACATTATATAATTATATAACCTTTGCTGATCCTAGTAATATATTTTGTTAAGATCAGTATACAGATATCCATCTTAGGATCTTGTAGATACCAGGATCCTAGGAAATCTTAATGACCTAAACCTTGGGCAGAAATTAGAAATCCCCTCATTCTTCCACATTTATCCGTCTAGGCGTTAATGGACACGAGATAGAACGGCAGGAAATGTTTTTATAAATTGAAAACCTTTAAATTTCTACAAAAATCATCTTAATACAAAGTGCTCTGATATTCATAGCTATTCTCTGAGAAGATTTAAGGACCCAGATTTCTTTATATAGTCTAATATGAATTTCAAAGACTTTTCATCAGCGTTTATCCATTTAAGAGATGACTAATACTTGTAGTAATACTCTCTGGTACTCCCTGCGGTAAGAAGATTTTGGAACTAACCATGGGAAACTTACAGACATGATTATGAAGACCATCATCAGGTCTCCTTTCAATAATTCACTTTGGTCAACAAACGAAAATGTTGAGGACAGCTGGTCACCAGTCCCATTTTCAAATTACCAATAAATGAATAGATCCCTACATTCTATCATGAAATTGAAATTCACCCAATTCAAATCCGAAACTATTAACCGAAGTTGGGAAAATGCAATATACCGAATACAGCTGACGTTTCATTGTTTTAGCAAGACATTGCAAGTTGTCACATTAGCAATAACCGTCAGCGAAAACGCCTCGTGACGGCACCAGTTCGCATCCGGATCGTTTTATCGTCGCACAGTTTGCGCGCAAGCGGGTGATGGCCGAACAATCGGCTGTTCCAGAATAATTAGACGTCAATAAGTCAGCATAATGTGCAATCGTAAAGGAGCATAACTGCTATAAATAATTACCAACAACAATTAAGCGTGCAGCCGGTGCGATGCCCGCACGAGCAAAGTCATATATCTTCGTCTCGGAAACTTTACGAACGTCGGAATTAATTTCTAATCAATGAATGTATAAAATTACCTCTAAAACTCTATCGTAAATTACAGCAATTATTCCCAATTAGAAATTATTTGCATTTATGAATAGGTAATATAACGAAAGACCGTAATATATAATTTTAAAGCTAATAATTTTATACTAGTTTTATTAAAATAGTTTTTCATGTATGTCTTCCAAAAATGGTCACACATAGTACTATTTTAAACAAACTGTAGGCTTATGGTGCTATGACAAACGCAAAATGACAGGGTTTTACTGCTCAAAGGCACTGACATGTTCCATTTCCTTTAGTCTTGATTTCTACCTCACATTTTCCTTATTTTGCGGTTCTTCAATCTTTTTTTCCTTTCATTTTTCGTAGCTCTCAAAGAGGTTCAACCTGACACACACCCGCTTCCTGCCATCATCAGTAAAATTCAACGTGTCGAGTGAACATGTTGAAAATATACCGGATAAAAATGTCCCACGTAGACACCTTGTGACCTGCACAATTTTATTCCCTTCTCAAATATTTCCCTTGATATTTCATACAAAAAGTCTTTGTTTTAATGTCATTCACGTAAAATTCGTCGTAATAAAATAATTCACAGATTAAATAAATATTACGGCAGTAATGTGTTTGTATTTTCGTAGTAGTATTCATATTCATGTTTTTGTTCATATTCGTATGTTTATGCAAAGCTGGTTTATCATAAGCTTATTTTTTTACGTCCTTGGTAAGGTTAATACTAATTCTATGCAAAATAGTTGACGTTGTCGATGGACTTTAACTACGAGGGTGGATTTTTTTGCGCCGTAGCTAAGGACAAAACAGGGTCTTGTAATAAAAATGCTTATCAGGTAAGGGTAGAGGAATAAAATTTATTTTTCCAAACAAAAGTGCTTAAATTGATTACGAGCAAATGAATTAGCATATGATACACCGGTAATTACATTAGAGCAGTTTGCAATGTGGTTTTCGGTTGAAGCGCACAGCACGAAACATCCTGTGAATCACATTCGATTGTAGTCGCAATGGAAGTTATTTGGTTGTTGATGGTAGAGTTAGCTACTACCGTACCTGGGATTAGTAATGGCTGGACTGGTGGGTATAATAATCGAACCCATGCGAGAATTTCTAATTTCTGCAGGTCACGCAATCGTCGCGCGAGTGCCAGACGAACCGACTTTTCGATGGCTTTCCTGCTAAGGGGGAAAAACGCTCGACTCTTTGGCGCCTGCTCCACGTCCGTGCATTTATTACGTATGCTTCAGAAACTTAATGGAATTGTTAATACGCCTTCAACATATGCGTACAAACGCTTATTTACCCAAAAAATGAATGAATAAAGCGATTTATATTTCGATAATAAACTGGAGCGCTTTGCTGTTTGCATGTGACTAACGCTATAACGTTGGTTTGTACAAAAAAAAATAATCAAGCTTAACAAAGAAAGCAAAGTGGAACAAAGCGGTGTATTTGCGTTTGTATAGAGCAATGCGAGTAAGAAAATCGTGAAAAATACGCGATAAGGGAATGCACGGTCATGTTTGAATTGAGTGTCACGCACAAACGATCAGAAATGATTAGAGCATAAAATGTTTATCAATATTGCGGTCTTTGCATGTTTGCCCTCTGAATGCTTGTGTTCGATATTGTGAGCGAGCTTTGAGATTTTTTAAACTGATAATAGAGATGTCATATTCCCGGGTGTTTTCAAGTAAAAAAGAAGGGAATAAATGAACATGTTTAGCAATGAAATTTTCTATTCATACCTGAAATAAGAAGGGAAAAGTACGATTCTGAATATTAAGGCGGTAACGCTGTGGCAATTCCATTGAAAGAAACGGGAAAAAGATTAAGTAAGTTAGCAAAGGGGAGTTTCCGGAATGTCCGTCACGGATTTGCCGAATATTTTTGAACTATTACATGTTATATCTTGAAATAATTTTCGTTAATGAGATTTTCCATGTTATTCACATTCCGCAATTTGTAATTTTCAATGAACTTTGGATTCTTTTTTCTGGCCAAATTGCACAAGACGAGGAAAAATTCAATTAACTTAAATTATTTCTATATTAAATTGAATTTTTGGTAAATGTACAAAAAAAAAACAGTCAAATCGGTTTTGGGCAATCTGGACTCGTCTTTCTGAGAGTTTACGAGGAAATACAGTCAGGAAAACTGACACACAGTGCCGAAGCCGAATTAGGCGGGAACCGTCTCCGGGTTTTCTGGTTTTGTCAATCTGCGGGTGGTTTATTCTGATATGGTTTTGTCTGTGCCCGGGTTTAAAATCCAAACCAAACACGTTTACAGCGCCCCCTAGTATAATATAAAATACTATAAGCATGAAAGTTATTTTATTTTCATTAGTCACTTAATGAATGTTTATAAATAAAAACAAAAGATAGAAAAAAAATTGGAACAAGATAAATTCAATTATAAGTATTCTTAAAGCAAATGGCTATTCTAATTTTTCCAAATATGCATGAAATACAATCACTAGTCAATTTGAGGAAAGATTGGAGTTCTACAAATAAACATGTTAAACACGAGCTGATGTGAGTCTATGGACCGCAATCGCGGGAGCAATTAATCGATGTCGTTTTAGTGTCAAGTACCAATAACCAAACAATAGTGGGGCGCACTCGCGTCGATTTCGGATCAAGAAAAAGAACATTCAGCATCAGCCAGTAGTGGGGCGCAACCGCGTCGATGTTGGTATCGCAACTCGATACTTTCATGATCAGCAGATTCTGGTATAGAAACAGAAACTTTTACGAAAATCCGAGTTAAACATTTCAAAGTAAAAGCCCGGTTTAAACCGAAACTGACAAGTCCGCCTTGTAAAACCGAGTAACCCGGAATTATCGGGTGTTCTTGACATGCCTAATGTAGATGTAGAGCAAAATAAATTATACATTATTCAACAGTCTCTAATATTACTACTTACAATGAAAAAGCATTGAATAGAGCTAATGACCTTAGTGGTCGAAGCTCGGTAATAAAAAAGATGAGTAAAAAAAGTAGGTATAATTGGAAAACTGAAATAAATCCTTTTTCAATATAATCTTAAAAAAACATGTTTACGGTTTCAAAATCTATGAAACACATACTAGGGAAATATAAATATAGACATAATAAATTGATCTGCAGAGAATATCCCTAGTATTCCATTTTAAGGTTATATATTTTGAGAAAAAATGTAAATATGTGCAATCGTAAGAAGTTGAAAAGTAGGTAATCTTGTTAGCAATTAAACCGTATATCAAAACGCTCTTTTTGGAAACAATTAGTTCTAATTACTGACGTAATTCAGTGGAGTTTTCCTGGCGACTGCCCGAGTGTCTGCTATTTTCGTTGGAAACCTCATTATGACAACAGGGGAAAAACGTGCGCCGGTTTTTAAAACCACACTCCTGCCCCTCATTTGAGAACGACCACTGCGACCGTCTCCGCAAACGAAAAACGATTTTTCCAGCAACGAGTAAAATCAAGAAAACCAGAACGCCAAAAAAAAAGAGTAAAAAACTCCATTAAAATCTACAACTCGAGGCAGGAATTAAAATATGAGGCCTACTGCTTTCATTCGTCATGAAATTAAATGAAAATAATGAAAAAGTTCGTAATAATGAAAATGTTATAGCCCTTCTTTTATTATTCTCATTGTTCGCAGAATATTTATTTAAAATATGAATGAAAGTTATTTATGTATATTATTATCATTACGGTTGTGTAAATTTCGCTCCTGTTAATATAACAGAGAAAATTTTCGGTTGTACTCTAATTAATTTCGGCTTGGTTAATTGAAATTGATGTTGTTGCTACAAACTGGCAACAACCTATTTTCCTTGTTTGCGTTCGATATTAATCACGCCGCGGGATCGCACACGGCGCGTTGTTAAGGTGTATCGAAGGTAAGCGCGTATTGCATCAAAGATGGATCGTGTTTTCCGCTCAATTCGTAAAATTAATTCCGCATTTTCCCAAACAAGCAACACACCCACAAAGCGTCGGCAAACCCCCAACGGTAAACAAGAGTGTATTGTATTATCACAGATAGAAAAATATAATTAATAAAATTCAACTTTTAATATCCGGATTAAATTGTTTGAATGT
>WSZQ02094164.1:0-12707 GCA_019419845.2 Weissflogia rhopalogaster | reverse complement strand
TGTTTGAGGTACCGAGATGAGCCGATGAATCAAAGCATTGAATGCAGATAGCTTAGTGGACATGGGGTGGAAGGAGTGAAAAAAAAAAAAACAAATCCGTAACGCTTGATTCACAAATTGCAAGCATGAAGGTATTCTTGCCCAATGGAAAACGAGCTGGTTTGAGGAGGTGTGCCGATCGCGCTCCCCTATTTACTGCGACACCCAATCAGACTCAACCAAGGTCATCGCTCGGTTCTATGATTCGTCACCCTCTCTTAAAGACATTTTAACAGCACATTTCGTAGTAAATTTCAGCAATAATTTCATTTATTAACATTGAATAAATTATCTACAATAAATTAATAGAATTAATTTCAATTAAAATTTTGCACATGAACGAAAACATTACAAAAGTAGCCTATAATTAATTAATTAACAAACTGATTACAAGGCAATACCAAAGGCAATACTCAGTTGTAACTTGAAATAATTAGTCTCGTTCGCATTGAGCACAATGTTTTTATTAATTCGTTACCGCGACACGGCCGTGCCGAGAGTGGTGTAGTTATTAATTGCGTCGTTTGTAACGCGCACACGCCTACGAAACACGTTCAGTACAAGCATGTCGAACAGTGGAATTGAATCAGGGATAATTTGTACGTTTCGGGCCGTGTCCACAATCCGCAACGTTGCAAGGGTGTCCTACATACATCGAGGGCCATCCCACACCTAAAATAGGTGGGCCTAAAAGGGGCAGGTGTGAGAGGAGGCCGTACACTAGTTGGTTAAAAGCGTGTTGGATGCGTAATAACATTGTACCGGAGCGGTAGGCCTCATTCCCAGCATCCACCACACACCGCGCACCGGTGTGTGGTGTTTGTTTGTTGTGCGAATGGTTTTAAGGTTACCTCCAACTCGGTGTTACATTGTAAGCGAAGTAGTACTATTACGGCATACTGTTTGATCCTTTTCGGTTCGTGTTTTGCTTTAATTAAACGCTCTAATTGCGATTATATTTTATGCAGGGCTTTTTAATCATATCCCTTACACTCTCTTATTTACAATTATTTATTCACTATGTATTAAGATAATTTTGAGCGAATTTTGCTTTCATCACTTGTAGGCTGGAAGCAAAATGAACTTACAATTAGCATATATGGTTGGTGTATATGAGGCAGTATATTAATTTACGAATAAATTAATTAGGATAATTATTTCTGTAATAGAATAGAGGGCCAGAGGCTGATTATTATCGTAGTAATTCTCAATTTATGTCGTAAATCATAGCATTAATAGCGGTTTATGGACTTTGGCGTTGACTATATTATTATTGTACGGTGGGAACATGCTAATTTAATACATAACATATTGTATAACATAACGTATGTTTACGATGTTATATAAGAGTAATTTTGTAAATATGTCACACAGAACAGTTAATTTCAGAACTTCCTAAATTTAAAAAGCTCCAGAAAAAAATATCATTTGACCATGAGTCTTATTAAATAGAGAATTAATTTCTCTTTCAGATAACATAATACATTATTAATTGACTTAAGTCATTGAGCGGTTTTAGGGTCTTTTATTTGAACTTTTCAATTTTATGAGCTGTTCAAATTTAGTAAACTTATTATTGAAATACCTGTAGCACTCCTTTATAAATAAATATGCGCATAATAATTTTATAACAAAACAGGGAATTTAATACACTTACTGATGGTGTAACGCATTGTTAATTTACATAAGTCGTTGAGAAGTTACCCAGCCCTTTATTTCAACTTTTTTTATTTTATGATTGACGCAAATGTACTAAATTCATTAAATAAACTATTTTAACACTCCACTAATAATAAATCTATACATTACAATACCGTACTAAAATCGACAATTTAAGGCCCTTTCCAATGATGTAATGCCCAGTAGTGAAATTATTGTTTTATTGGTAAATTAATGATTTGAAACTAATTATTCCAAGTGCAAAAAATATGTTTTTGACAAAAATGTCTGAAATTATGAAAATTAAAATTTTTAAAAAGAAATGATGATGAAAACCAGAGTCTTGAAGATCAACAAATGGATAAGAAAAAACATTGAGACGAAGTCATTTGGAAAATGACATTTTTCAAGTCAAGAACGAGGTAAATTCGCCACATTGGCGACGTGTTTAATATCTTTCGACTTTCAGAGACTCGCAAAGAATCGCAGGGAAGCCAAGACCTGTAACTCCTCTCTGCATTTCTTCACCAGTCGCATTTTGTTCAGAGAGCACGTTTCATTAATACTCGTGCAATCATAAAAGCAGCTCGTAAAAAAACAGCTAAGGCTGGGAAAGAAAAACCTGAATAGCATTCATCTACGGTCGGCATACAGGCGTTTTTTGCAGAAAGGTGTTAGATGTCAACCGCCCCCACGTCAGCAGAGCCGAAATATTAATCACGGAATTACAATGCTGAATTTTAATATTTCGCCCAAATATTTATCATCAGAGCATCCACTGCTGCCTGACAATGAAAATAACTCACATCGGTGCGTTTCTGAAATTAACGTAAATTTTTATAACTAAAAATGACTGCTGAATTTTCGGTGGTATTTCAGATTGACATACGAATAAACCGCGAACAAAATGGAGCGGTAATCGGCACGAATTAGTCGGTTTACATCATGGCTTTTTCCACGACACAGATGAATTAATCCAAGTGCCAATCAAACCAAAATTTCATTCAATCCGCTTTTGGGTTGTTGATTTGAGTCTTTGGATGTGTACACTCGTTTTAAGGTTTCGTTGGTGCTGTTTGGGCGTTTTTTTTATGTATTTTGAAGTTGGGAGCTTCTATTCTTTCATATGTATGTGGCATTGTTAATTATTAGGCCAAATTCAATGCTTTATTTAATCAGCACGTTGCATTGTTTGAGAGAAGTGGGTTTATAAAGGGGTATAGAAGATAGAACGTATTACAATTTTCAATTTCGTTGAAACTATGTTATTGAATGAACAATAGAGTTCACATTATGGATGCTAGGTACGTTCAGTGGAAATAATTCAGGCTTTTGCTGAACAATTCATTCATTTCAGGAGGTATTCAATGGGTACATGTTTGAAATATGTTGTAAATGATTCGTAATTTTAGCTAGTATTGTTTACTGAGTTACATCGCAAAATGTATTGAAAAATATACTTTATTTTTTTGAAAGTGTATTATGTGATTTTAAAATTTTTTACGTTGTTTCTTGTAAGTATAAATAAATAATGTCGAGAATATGTGAATCATGTTCACAATGTCACACAGCCAAGACGCGAATAGTACAGATAAAATACCCTAGTCGTTTGGTATTGTTTTGATTAAGCAGCGCCCCAAATGATGGCGAGATCAACTAAAATTGAAGATATGCAACCATCATATACGATATATTCTCACGTATGCGACTATCATTATATATTTAACAAATAATTAATTAAATTAATTATTAATTAAATTTAATTAATTAAATTAAAAATATCTTCAAACTCCAGCGACTGTTTTTTATTTGATTAGTTAGAACCGGTATTATAACTCATGAAAGTTGTCAGTGAAATCTTCGCCGTTATTACCAACATGACTTCATGACTTCTAACATTGGTCCAAAATTTCATAAATATTGATATAGAAAACAGCAAACAAGGAAAATCCTTATAATTAAAAGGAATAAAACGAAAAATAAAGAAAATTGTTAAGGTTAATTTTCAAACTCAAATTCACGAAAGGTAATAAAGTATTAAAATCTAAGCCCTTCAAAGCAAATTACAAAAGACTGATGGATGACAGGACGACAGGCAAGGCCCCATAATATGCAACAAAACAAAATTACGCTCGTTACAAGAGCTGACAACACAGTCTCGCGCACGCACACGATTAAAGCGACTGTGTATGCTTTGTGCGGATCAACGCATCTCGTACATGTGATCGTTTCATTTTCTGCGAGGAAGGGGTTGGTGGTGGAGGGCCGATGGCGGTGTTGAGCAGGCGCATGAACCACGCGTGCCAAAACAAGCGTCGAACTCAATTAATTTCCCATTACACGCGAGTTTAGGCAACAACACTCGTCCCTCTATTGCAATCAAACCACCCGGTGAAAATTCGAACGCACTCACTCTAGATCTTCTCCATCTCTATCCCTCCATTGCCCCTTTCCTCCGTTCCCCTCACCCTGGTTCTCCGATTTCCTGTGTCGTTTAGATTGAGCCACAGGGTACGGTTAATTAATTGATTACATTAATGCGATATTAATTATCGAAATCCCTATAATTACCCTCTGGCAGAGTGTCTGGCAGTGAAATGGGATGTTCTTGTTGCGATTTGGCGTTAAAAGGTCCGTTTGATTATTTCCAATGATTTTTGTGGGATTAAAATAATTGTATTTTTGGTCCTTGGACCTGGCCATCGACCGTACTGGTCCTTTCCTTCAGCCTGGTTTTTATTGTTATTATGTATTTTTATATTACATGTTATTGGGATTTTTGTTGTATCATATGTATAGTTTGTTGTGGGTTGGGCACATTTTCGATTGTTGATTTTTTAGTGTTTATAGAAGAGTGGTTGATTGATGTTGTGTAGTTTTTATAGGTTTTTTGTGAGTTGTAATTGTGAATAATGGATACCCACCCCGGGGACTCGAACCCCGTCCGCCTGCACGGTAGACCGAAGCACTACCAACTGTGCTGCCCAGGTGGGCAGTGGAGTTAAAAAGTCGTAAAATGCAAATATTGTAAATCGGAAACGGCAATGCGGTTTATGCATAATATATCACTGCACGACTTCCGATGCTTCAAGCGAATGTTGAAGCATTTAGCATGTTGCTTGGATGTACAAATCGATCTTTGATATGTGTACAGGGCGTGTAGTTTAAGATTATATCAATCGAGCTAAGTAAATAACGCGATTATGGCGTTATTTGCGTGCATCGGACGCGTTATGCGGGATTTAATCGTTTTGTATATTTGCATAATACATTTGGAAAATATATGGCGATAGTTTCGCAGGGTAACCTCGTGGATATGGCAGATGCACGTTGCATATGCGGCCACTTAAGCGTACTTAACTTTATGATAAATTGAGGAATGCAGTTCGAGGAATGCATGTTACGTGGGAAAGTGGTTGATGATAGTTTGGCGAGAGCGGTATAATGATGCTTATAAACTATTTGTAAACTCATAAATGTATAATTACGTCAGTTTTGGGGTGAAATTCACGAGAATTGATTAGGAAACGTGAAAATATGGAGATAAAAAATTGGAGGCGATAAATTAATGACGAAACGAAGGAGTCGTCAGAGTCGTGATGAAAAGTAGGAGACGAATGAGCCGTGACAAAAAGTAGGAGACTATAGTCGTAGGCAAGAAAAAAGACGGTATAGAAACGTTTAAGACGCTAATAATAAACACGAAAAGAGTCAAATAGTAGGGGACGAAATATTGACGAGAAAAGAAAAAATCCAACAATTTGATGACGGATTAGAAGATGAATAAATGACGTCAAATACGGGTGATTTACAAGAGGCGACGAAAAATAGGAGGCGAAATATTAAAGATGAAATGAACTAAACATTAACGACCCATGGCGGGCACAAACCCGGTTCACGCACGAAGAACGAACAAATATCAACATCCGCCAAAATTCCAGTCATCCAGACATAAACATCCCGAATGCTGAGGCTTCGAAATCGTCACATGGGAACGTAACGAACAAGAGAATGGTCGCGTCATCACCTCAATCTGAGATGCCTTCCTGGAAAAGTGTTAATAAATAGGCGACCAATTCCTCACAATCATCCGTCCGTCACTGAAATCCGTCATCAGCAGTCAGTCCGTCTTCAGTAACCAAATCGTCTTCATCAGCCAGACCGTCATCGAAGTACGTCCTCATCAGCGAGTCCGTCAACAGCTAGTAGTCTGTCTTCACCTGCGAGTCCGTCATTCATCCACATTATCTCTTTTACAGTGACATAACAAACCCTACAGACCATAAGTGCTACATTCAAGAGACCGAAAATGGACTATGAATTGTTGACGACGAAATATTGCCGAAATTCGCAATGTACTAGGCTATAACAATACAAACGAAAATCTAGACGAAACATTCAAATCGAAAGAAAACGTATGATGAACAATGGGAGACGAAAATGCCGTGATGAACAGTTGGCGACGATAATGCCGTGACGAAAAGTTGGAGACGAAAATGTCGTGATGAAAGATAGTCAGCGAAAAGTTGGTGGCAAAAACTGGTCAAACTGTCTTTCTAAACGATATAAGGAAACACCTTCTTTTTACACCTTATTTCCTGCCAAACTGCAGGAGGATATATTTATTGTACTCACATGAGATTAATCTCATGATGTAATCATGTCCGTAATGAGACCAATTCATCACGCACAAGAGTGGATGGAATACCACCGAGTTTGCTGCAGTAAACGTGCCAGTTAGCGTTCGTATTTCCTGCTTGCTGTGAGCAGGCCGAGGCATACTATTCCTGCATTCCTGGCACGATGCTTGTTTGGAGTCGATAAACTGCGTGCGGGATTGATTAGAGTGGTTGGTTGGTTAGACGAGTTTTGGCGCATGTTTAGCACGTGCCAATACCGGACGTTTGCACGCGAGAATGCAACAGCCGCCGCAGCTGCAGCATGCGTGTGTTGACGATGGTAGTGTGAATGTTTCCTACTACTCACCCTTTGATCGTTGACATACCACGTGAGATTCGGCGCAGGTGATGCGGGCGGCGCGTTACATTCCGCTATTAGCGGCCCGCCGCGCTCCAAACCGGCGCGGTCCACCGTCACGGCCGGAACTCCATCCGGCACGACTGTAAATTAAAGCCACATGTTCAGAGAGATGTGATGATATAATACTGGTTAGGGATTGATTGTGTATACATTTTGTGTTGATGGAAAATTGTATTTTGGGTTTACTTTTGCTTCAGATTAGGTTTGAATAATGTGATGTTACTAATAGCATAAGGTGAGCGTACTATAAGAACCATATTGAATCTGTGCAAAGTTTTACCTACCTCGAGTTAATAAAAGACGGAATAGATGACTCGAAAATGAGAAAGTTACTGCATACTAGGGATGTCAAAAAAAGCATCGGTATCGATAAGTATCGATATCATGTGTCAATACTTATCGACTTTTATCGATACTTTAATTTTCGATACTTATCGATAGTATCGAATTAGTTATTTTCGATACTTTTTGACATGCCCCTACACTGAGGCCATCTATTAATCACTTAACATAAACAAACACGACGACTACTTTAAGTTATTGAAGTCGGCGAATTGTGCGGAATGGCATGTGTGAACCTTTTGAGATTTAATACGATTGAATGGATTTTGAATGATTGAATGAGGCAGGAACGGACCGTGATGAATGAGTAATATCCGATAAACGCAATGCACGACATAATCTTGAAACATTTGGAAATTAATACCTAAATTATGCATTTTATGTTGTAATCCAAAATAGTTTATTACTTATTCACAGAAATATTAATTTTGAAGGAAGTTATATTCCCTATACTTTCCGATTTCATCAATTCGTCGTAACCAAAGTATTAAAAGTTGATAAATCACAAGTTTCGATACTTTGAAGTCGATTTCGTCATTTACTCAATTAGTAATTTTAAAATTATTAATTTTACTACTTAGGAATTACCGCGATATTTCCCATTCTCAAAATGTAACTCTACTTGGGAGTAACATCAAAATCATTATGTCGATAATATACAGGGAGATCACTGTAACGAATAAAAATAATTTGAAAATGCATTAATAGATGGCGCCATTTGGTATTTTCGATACCAATAAGTATCGATACTTTTCTTCGATACTTGGGTGTCAAAAGTATCGAAGTTTCAAAATTATCGATACCAAAAAGTATCGATACTTCGTGAAAAGTTGACATCCCTGCATATTACGAGAATATACAATATAGAAATATATATAATATGCAATATACAACAAGGCATATTACGTATTGTCAAGCATTCAAGCGATGTTGAGTGTTTTAAAGTTTTTATTGTTCCCGAATTGACCAAGAGGTATGACTTGAGATGGTTGTTAGCATACTGTCGCAAAAGCGGCGAAAACAATTAGCGCAAGCCCTGCTTCTCTCTCGCAGTCAGCATACCATGCATATATCACACCTTGCAACAATCTGTTTATTTGTGTAACAATGCACAGGCTTAGAGCTGCCACGAGGATCGAGAAGAGGGACATGCTGAACAAATAGGAGAATGAACTGATATGAATAAAATAATGAAATAATAAAAAATATGAAATAAATCGCTTAACTCTAGAATAGCCGAACAAACATTTTCTAGTCAAACTACTTGACTGGAAACAATGACGAACGAAATTGAGACTCTACGCCACGATAGTAACCCAATCATATGTTATGGATTTGCAGCGTAAACGCCTCCACAAATACAACTAAATAATGTAGACCAGGCCTGGGCAAATGACGGCCTGCGATAGAATTTCGTCCGGCCCTTAAATCATTGTATATTCCATTATTCTTTCCATTAGGTACCAATAGACAGTACTTTGAAAACTGTCAAAATATTTGCCCACCCCTGATCTAGACAAACACGACGGAATGATTCTCAGACGGATATTATGAGCGATATGGGTTTGTGGAGGAGGCGCTTTAATAACAACCTACATACGAGGAAGGCCAGAATGGAAGGAAACTCCTACAGTCGAGAAGTGCAAGAGCGAAGAAGAAATGGAGGAAGAACTGGGAGAATCCAAGACTCGTTAGGGGGATGTAGCACAGGGGAAGAAGAAGAGGAAAAGTAGGAGGATGAAATGTCAACGACGAAATCTGACTGACGAAATGCAGGAGATGAAAAATTCACAGCGAAATATATGAGATGAAGAATTGATGACGAAATAAATGAGCTGAAAAATTGTGAGCCAAAAGTAGGAGTCGAACAATTGATGACGAAAAATGAACGGCGAAACGCCTGTGACGAAATATAGTAGATGAAAATTGACGACTAAATAAAGAAGAAATTGCTCCTAACAATAAATATGTCTAATGTAAATGCACACCCTTTTAACCCTTAAAAAATCTAAATTCTAATGAACTAAATTTAACATTTCTTCAAATTTCTACAAACAATTGTACTAACGGTTAAAACAAGCTAAAAATTACGACTTATAATTCCGGAAAGTTGCAGGAGTAATTTCTTAAATCGCGATAATTTCTAATTCCAACAAGTTTAATTGAACTCTCCGTCCACCCTCAACCTCTCTCTCTCTCTCTCCCTCGCCCACTCCAACACCGCGAAAACATTCCGTCAGTATGCGAATAATATAGGTTTTGGGCCATTGTGAAAACTTTAATGCGAATGTTTACCAAGTCGAGCAGACGCATTAGGAATGAATTTCAACCCGTTATTGCCCATTCGAGTGTGGTGTGTAAGCGAATAACTGAAACTTGCTTGGCGGAGGCGCCCGCGTTCTGCCATTTTTCCGAGGGGGCCGGAGCGGGTGAGTCTGTGCTCTGATAATGGTCCAGCAGTGGGCTCTGAACGGAACGTAATAGCCCGCTTTCCATTGTCGCCCTTATCAAATGCAGCGCAAGTTAATATCGCATCACCTGGTATATAATCTTGGGCTATTAGAGGCACTTTCGGAGCGCATTCGTATTCGTTGCGTACAGTTGTAGAGGATGGAGAAGGAAAAGAAGCGGTAGTATTAGTAACTGGAGCATGCATCAAAAAGGAAGAGGGGGAAAAGAAAGGAGTAAAGTGCACATTCAAAGTGGAATGTTCCAGTTTGTAATTGCGTTCATCGGGAAAAGGGGGTGGGAATTAATATTTCGGCTGGTTGTACGTTGGATTTTTTATGTTTTATATGATGATTACTATCTGGGATATGATGCAAAATGTACGAGATGAATCATTGACGACAAAGAGGAGGAGACGATAAATGGACGACATATAGTCGGATATGAAAATTAGGAGACAAAACATTGATGCCGAAAAGTTGGAAGAAGAAACATTGACGACGAAGAGGAGGAGACGATAAATTGACGACATATTGTCGGGCATGAAAAGTAGGAGTTGAAACATTGATACCGAAAAGTAGAAGATGAAACATTGATACCGAAAAGTACAAAACGAAACATTGATGTCGAAATGTAGGAGGTAAAACATTGACGACGAAGAGGAGGAGAGATAAATTGATGACATATAGTCGAGTAAGAAAATTGGTGACGACACGTTGATGCCGAAAAGGAGATGAAAAGAAGAAGATAACATGTTAAGATCAGTACACATAAGTAGACCTTGTTGTGTGTTTTATTTCTGGGCCTATGGTTTAGACCTGTGATCAATTTACACTTAAAACAGTAATTTCAACATTGATCAACAGAAAATTACTTGATGTCTCCCATGGTACTCCGTAGATCTATGGATCAGTGATTTATAGACTAGTAACAAGACTACGAAAAGTATCAAGCAATAAATGGATGATATCAAAGGTAGGAGGCGAACATTTGGTGACAAAGAATTGGTAACGAAAAAAGGAAAAGACAATAAATTCACGACTTACGAAAAGTAAGAAAGAATGTATGATGCGATAAATTGATGACCTAACATAGGTTACGAAAATAATTGGACGAATAATAGTGGACAAAAAATTGAGGACGAAAAGTTAATAATGAAAAATTAGCCATGAAAAATTGATCGCACACAATAGAAGATGTCGGAAACAACCCTTTTCTCTCTCTTTATTTATCTGGTTAATCTACCGATTACCTTTATTTATTACTACAAAACGCAAAAAAATCCCAATTTTTCCTTTTTATTTTAAATAAATAACTCCCAAACAATCCTTTAAAACCCTTAGAAATTTTTGAAATTGGGCTAACTCAGCAGGATTACTGCACCCAGCAGGAACAATTATCAGTGGAGACAAAGGCCTATTTTCTCCATTGAAGCGTTGGATTATTTTAATAATAAATTTAGCGTGAGTTTTGAGGGCCAACAAGAAGAGGAAGGAAATAGCGACGTATGGATTGTATTGGGGACGCCCCATTGCGTCAGTCGCTTGCTTCGTCTCCCATCCCGTTCGCACGTCCCGTTTCTTTTTCCGCCCCAAACTAGTGCTCAGGCATGATGAATGATGAGTCGGTGCGGGCACCCTGGGATCACATTCGCGTTTTGCATCTCTATTATAATCGTTCCGAAATCTCCTGAATCGCTGAAAGAACGTCGACTTTCTGAAAAGGCAACCCCGCTGCGGTATTCGGCGCGCAGCACCAAAATCCCCGGACAAAGAGAAGTTTCTGGAAAAGGAGAAAGGAGACGATGATATTCCGGTGGCGGAAAAAAGTGGGCTCAGGAAATATATTTGATTAATACGGTTGTATGACAAACTGCCGAAAACACTCTATAATTTCACAGACGGGAGATCGGACAATCGAGAATGTTTTGCATAATATATAAAATTTATGAATTTTATTAATTTTTTTTTTCAAAAAATCATTTAAAACTTTTTTCGTTAAAAGGAAATTGAACAAAGGTAGGAGACGCAAAGTTGATGATAAAAGGTAGGAAACCAGGTGGACGATCAAAAGATGACGACGAAAATTAGGGATGAAAATTTGTAGACGAAATGTAGGGAAATGGTGGACGAAAAATATGAGATGAAAAACTGATGACAAAAAGAACGTGTCGTATGTTTGATGATGAAAAATAGGAGACGAAAATGGGCAATGTTTAATAGAGGCGAAAAGTTAGAGACGAAAACCGAAAGATGAAAACTGTAGGTCGCAAATTTGACGACGATAATTTAGGGGCGAAAAACTAATGTCGCAAAAGTCACAAAAGAGAAAAAAAAAGTATATGACCAATATATGATGACGAAAATGAAGAGACGAAAAATTGTAGAGGAAAATGAGGGTCGAAAAATATAAGACCAAAATGTGTGGTACGAAAAAAAAGTGAAAAAAATTCAGATGTAGGTGTTGTAAAACAGTAGTCAGACGAGTGATGACGAAAAAGTGATGTCGAATTGTCGATATGGTGGCGAACAATATAACTCACGAATTGGACGGCATTAAGTGTAATCCGAAAATTGGATCGTGAAAGTGGAAAGTAAAAATGATAACGAAATTGATTACTTGAAATTAAGGCGATGAAAAATTGTTGATGAAGAGACATTGACGAAAGCTAGGAGACGAAAACTAGACGATTAAAAGAATAAGGCGAAATGTTGGGGGGAAATTTAAGGCAAAATTGTAGACGGAATGTAGGGAATGAAAAATTGCAGTCAAACTACGAAACGAAACATTGATGACGAAAAGAAAGAGTCGGAAGATTTGGGAACGAAAAATGGGAGACGACTAATCATTGAGGAAGAAAAGGCGACGAATAATAGAACACAAAATGAATGACGAATAGAAGGAGTCGAATGATAGGGCACGTAAAGTAGGAAAAGAAAATATGATGACGCAAAGCATGAGTTGAATGATTGGTAACGAAAAAATACACACCAAAGAAGGGTGAAGAAAAGTCGAAAAATTGAAATTTTATAAACGTTATCTACCTTATTGTTAATCATAATTTTGAATTAGAAACAGATTTATTTTGTTTCTCCTAAAAGTATCCATTTTCATAATCGCTTGTATCGAAATCGTACAAAAAAAGTCAAAAAAATCCAAGGAATAAAGTTTTAATTGAA
>WSZQ02094163.1:23297-56646 GCA_019419845.2 Weissflogia rhopalogaster | reverse complement strand
AGTAGTGTTTATCTCTTGTGTGGTGAACCTCCATTTAGATTAAGACAGAGTTTTCTTACTGAAAAATTCCTCATGCGCCAGACAAAGACAATGAGGGATCAACAGAACCATCTGTAAAAATCTGATAAGACTTTGGAAAATTTAGATCAACAAAACTCGCTCACTCATTAAAAGTTTGTTTGTTTGTTTTTTGATATTTTGTTGATTTTGAATGTATAATATTGTGACTTGTGCGAATGTAATCTCTTTGTGTGCTTCAAATGAAGGTTTTAAAACATTTCAAGGAAAGGTTGTCGTTTTGTATTTTATGTATTTCAAGTTAAGATTTTGATTCTTATTGTAATGTTACAGAAAGTTAAAAGGTTTTTTATGGCTCTCGACCTTGCAGAAAATTCAGACAATTGTTAGTTTTGAAAATACGCTTGTAGTCAATTAGTTATCTCAACTCACAATATTATACATTCAATATCAACATAATATCAAAAAACAAACAAGCACACAACAGTTTGCAAGTTCAATATTGTGCTTTAGAAATAATTTTGGTGGCGTTTTCGTGCATATTAAACGTATTATGTTTTGAAGAATTGATCGCAATGATCACAAATCTTGTAATTGCCAGAAAATTAGCCTTCCCCACGAATTAAAGTAAAGGAATATTGGCACTGGATTACCAACGAGTAAATTTACGCTTAGCCTATCATACCGAATCCAAATCTTAATTATTTTTAGTTCTTTTACAAACTGAGTAATAGGAACTGACTACATACCTCACAATCTACTAATGGAATGGCATTAACTCAAGGGCTCATGGTGGGCATTCCCGTAAAGAAAATCTTCGTTCACTTTTGGATTAGTTATAATATCTCTTGATCTCTTCTTCAGCGTGAAGCTGCAGAATCGTCCGCCGAATATGATTAAGAAACCTCTGACTAACCACTAAAAATAGGACTATTGTGCCAGCTTGACCGGTTGAAAATTACAAGTTCTGTACACCACTTCAGTAACAGAAAGTTAAATTTATTTGAAATGTATTCAGTAAACAAAGTAAAAACTCCAAAATAGTATTAATTAAATTAACCAAATATGGATCGCCTAAGCTGAATTCACTGCAATACAAAAGATTATAATTGAAATCTCAGAATCAATCTTGATGTAACGTGTGAAAATTGAGAAAAATTATAAGTGTTGCTCACATTTATTAGATGCATTAAAAAAAAAAAAACTTCAATACTGTCCAGAAATAACGACTCAATTGTATTCGAAACTAGTTATTGTACTGCAAATTGTAGCTTGGTTAAATATTTAATAAAAATAAATAAAATGTCCATATTGTTTTCTTTGTTCATTTCGCAGTTTTAAAATTGAAACAATATCAATAGTTGTAGGATAGTGGAAGTGTGGATTTTGGAGCGCCGATTGAAGCGCCCTCTTCGGAACGCCTGGCTTTCAGGGGACCAGTGTTTACACAGCTGTCGGCATTCTAATTAGGTATTTTCTTTGGTAATAGGTTAGTAATGTACAAAATAAGTAATTTCCCGCCAAATGTACAGTTTCTTTTTTCTTATTCACTTAGTACAACACATCAGCTGATAAATAGATAAAAATTATTTTACATCTCACAATGGACCTCATTCTCGAGCCAGAACAGAAGACACAATACGACAAGTGTAAATACAAAGTGAAATATTGGGAACATCAATTTAAGAAGAAGAATGGAAGGTTACCATCAAAAGTAAGTCTTCGAATTAGTTGATTAACTATTCCTTGGTACTTGAGATGTTTATAAAGCAATTGTTGTAATTCACAGTTGGATATTCGAGAAGCAAGCCATGAAATTCGCTACGCATACAAAACCTACTTCAATTTGAAGAGCGCTGCATTAGAGGCAAGTTTTCAAAACATTGATGGTTTTGATTTTGATGATGATCAAGAAAACTCTAGTATCTCACTTAACACCCCAAATGCCAGCACCACCGAGAATAGCTACATTGAAAATATATCAAACGATGATACCACTAAAGGTTTTATCGAAAACTCTGAAGAAATGCAGGTTGATGATGTTTCAACTAATTCAAACACGATGAACTCTAATAAAACATGGGGAACACATTTAAATAATGTACAAGAATCAAAAACGATGAAACCTGCTGCTTTTGGGGCAAACACGAGTTTCACCAAGAAATTATTCAAGAATTCCAACCCATCGAAACGTAATTTGCGAAAGTCTCTTTCATTTCATCAACGAAAATCCGAAACAAACTTGAATTCGGCTGCAAATAATTCATTTTCTTTATCACAACCTAGTACATCTTCAGATAATTCTTTTAATGTTGATAGCCAAGCTTCGCAGAGCTCTTTAAGTCAACCTTTTGCTGATGAGGATAATTATTCGGAGAATGTAGATATTCCTCATTGCAACAACGCTAATAGTTTAAATCTGTTAAATCCTGAGAAATTAATAGTAACGAAACCGGTGGAACCTGTGAAGATGAGTTCATTGAATGTTGTTCAGGCTGTGTTAGATGAAAAGTTTAGTACTGTTAGGAATGTTGATGCTGGTTGGATGAAACGAGTTGCGGCAAGTGCAGGTACAAAAATGAGTAATAAGAGTCTCAACGAGGGTAATTTTACATTAAGTCATCAGTTGAATAATCAAATGCAAACTGCTGATGATGATAGTGATGATATTATTGGTGATTCTGATGAAGAAGAGGATACAAAGTTGCATTTTAGTAAACGGCGTAAATTGAATGATACCTGTTTTATTCCGAGTCAAATTCAGAATGTTAATCTCCCAACTGTTCAAAGTCAGCCTATGAATACTCAATATGATGTTGCTCATCAAAAAGTACCTGTTCATCAAGAAAAACAGATTAATCACCAAGAAAAACAAGTTAATTATCAAGAAAAACATTGTGATGTGTTTTCTAAGCAAGAACATCAAATTTTTAAGTTGGTAGAAAATTTCAATACGGTAGAAGACGAAAGCGTAGCAAAGGAACTTAAAAATGTTGAGGAAGTTTTAAAGAAACCGAGCAAATCCATTGCTAAAGCACCTAAAACAACGAAAGTTACAAAATCAAAAGTGGAACCACAAGAAGATATTTCAAGGAGGAAGTCAACAAGAACAAGAAAATCTCTTCATGTAAATCTTCAAGATGACGGAGAAGATGAGGATCCTTTTGCCAATGAAGAGGAAGATGATCCAGATTTTGCTGAAAATTCGGAGGAAACTAAAGAAATTCATGATGAAGATAATGCAGAGGAGATAAAACCGAAACCGAAAAAAGCAGCTCCCAAAACAAAGGCACCACCAAAATCTAAAGCTAAAAAAACTACTGAAACAGAACAACAGGAAGAGGAAGAAGATCAACAACAATCGTATGAGTTGGAGTTTTCTGTAAAACCACGTCGAGTGACAGTCCCGCGAGATCCAAACTTTAAAAATGTTATCAAAAAATCTAAATCCCCAAAAAAAGAAAAGAAAGTAGAAGATTCAGAACTTCTTATTAAATCCGCTGAGCAAATCAAACGTGAAGAGTTCGAGAAGAAAGTAAAGAGTGGCAACCTGAACGATAACTTTGTAACGATTAACATTGAAAAGAAGAAGTATTCAAGAGGGAAGAAATCTATAAACTTTAGTAAGTATAAGCGTCAGCAATGGAAGCAAAAAAAGAAGGCTTCTGCCCTGTGTGGGCCTGATATGGATATGCGCGGTTGTGATGGTGGTCAGTTGACGTGTTTCAATTGTGGACAGGTTGGGCATTTTGCCCAGAAATGTCCAATGCAGCATGGGGATAATTTGTTGCCGATGGGTGCAGCTGTGGAGGAATATTGTCCTTTTCCTACATTGGAGGAGGCTTCAGAGATGGCAAAGGGGAGTCAGTTGGCTGTTAGGAAGACACGTACTCAGAAAGACACCAAAGAAGTTGGGAATGATGACAAGAAGGAGGAAAGCAAAGAAGAAACTTCAAAAGTTAATGAGGCTAATGATAAAATGAAAATGGGCGAAGAAGGAGATTTTGAAGATTCTGATGATGAAAGTAATGTGAGTGAAAGTGCTGATGATGATATGTTTAGTGACGATGATGATGATGATTTGTTGGCGGAGACCTTAAAACTTGAGGAATTTGTTAAAAAGGCCAATGAGGAGCAATTCGTCGATGATTCAAGATATGTTAAGCCATATTATGAAACAAAGGCAGATGGTAGTCTAATTGGTAAGTTATTAGCTTATAAAAGCCACATTTTAGATGCCTTATTTATCAAACGTGGTTTTGGGATCACTTCTACAGGGAAATTCTGATTTTTGGGTGCTCCCAAAAAAGAAACAGGTGCAGCGGCATAGAGGTGTCGAAGAGGTATTAATGCTTCAGGTATTAATATTTCGAACTTGTCTTCAGGGGCCTGGTGACCCTTTGGGAGCTATTCAAAAGTGGGATCGGTGGGTTGGTCCCCTTTAGGAAATTGGTAAACATGGTGGGGGGTCATTACTTATTCTTTACAGAAAATCAACTTTAATGATTATTTTTTATCTCTTAAATTGTAAAAAATGGCCAATTGCAGTTATGAATAGTATTTGAGAAACAAAGTTCTTTATTATGATGACAAGAAATATGAAAAATAATTATCTATTGATTTTAATAGAATACCTAAATATACTTTCATATGTTCTCGTTCATAGCAAAAAGTCTATTAATTTCCAAAATGTTGGGCCGAATAAATTTTGCTGCAAACACTTTATTACTATTCTAGTCTTTATTTTAAACTACGTCTATATAATTCATGTTTCTCAAATTTAGGCACTCCTCAAGAAGTTTTCGACGTTTTATCCATGTTTGGACATTCCTCCTTCCGTGGTGGTCAAGAAAAAGCCATCATGCGAATCCTCTCAGGACAATCAACTCTCGTAACCCTCAGTACTGGTTCAGGTAAGAGTTTATGTTACCAGTTACCCGCCTACCTTCTAACAAAACGAGAACCCTGCATCGCATTGGTCATCTCACCTCTGGTATCCTTAATGGAGGATCAAGTAACCGGCATCCCAAAATTCCTGAAAGCTGAATGCCTCCACACAAACAAGACGAAACTTCAAAAGGAACGCATCCTGAATGCAATCACCACTGGCGATTTGCACATTTTACTCGTCTCTCCGGAGGCTGTTGTTGCTGGAGAAAAACAAACCGGCTTTGGATCACTTCTGCGAAAACTTCCGCCGATTGCATTCGCCTGCATTGATGAAGCCCACTGCGTCTCGCAATGGTCGCATAATTTCCGCCCTTCTTATTTAATGATATGTAGTATTCTAAAAGAGCGTTTGGGAGTTCGGACAATTTTGGGTTTAACTGCAACTGCAACTCGTGCAACGAGCGACAGTATTATCAGTCATCTATCAATTCCTGATGGGCGCAATGGTATTATCAGCGATATACCATTGCCGAATAATTTGAGATTGACGGTCTCAAAAGATGGTAATCGTGATACTGCACTTTTAAATTTGGTATTGTCGGATCGGTTTGCCAGTTTGAAGAGTATTATTGTTTATTGTACGCGACGGCAAGAATGTGAGAGAATTGCAGCTTTGTTGCGAACAAGATTGAAGAATGAGAAAACTGAACCTGATGATGAAGCCAGTACGAATAAGCGAAAGAGGAAGAAACTTAATGTTCAGGCTGAGCCTTATCATGCCGGATTGCCTGGAAGTAAAAGGAGGAGTATACAGAATAGCTTCATGCGTGGAGATTTGAGAATAGTTGTCGCTACTGTTGCATTTGGTAGGTTTAAATTGTGGTGAAGTTAAGTTATGAGGATTGTAATCTTATTTTCGTTCGTAGGTATGGGTATAAATAAATCGGATATACGTGCTGTGATTCATTACAATCTACCCAAGAATTTTGAAAGCTATGTGCAGGAAGTTGGGCGTGCTGGTCGCGATGGTCTTCCGGCGCATTGTCATCTATTTCTGGATGCTCAGGTAAATATATTTATGTAACAGTTGTCAATCTTCTGTTGCGGATTAAAGTCGTCTAGGTACTTGATGTTTGGGGGTCTTCTATACCTTCTGGGATAGATGTTATATCAAAACTGGCAGAAAGTATCAACAAGTAGGACTCATGGAGGAGAAACCTCCCCCACCACCCATCGACTGGTGGCCCTTTCCTTACAGGGGCCCTTACGCAAATGCCGATTATTTAGTTTGTCAGGGTATCCGCAAGTGTTCAGGTTAAAAATGAGATAGTACGGCAAATGTCCAGAATGATACAGTTTACAGTCAAATGATGACAAAAGTCTTTAGGACCCATACTCGTAGAGAAAGAAACCCCTTGAGATGACATGTTAATCTCAATTTTTATAAGACTATCTTCTTACATAGTTTTGCCAAACAGATACAATTTTCTAAACTAACACCGTTATCAAAACATAACTGAAGTGGCACGAAATGTGTTAAATACTTAATAACTATTACATAGTTCATAACTAATGAAGTATAAATCATATGTGCTGATTTGATTAATAGGGTCGTGACGAAAACGAACTTCAACGCCATATTTTCTCCGATTCCTTGGATAGGCATGTGATACGTAAATTAAACTCGAAAATATTCGTCCCCTGCACATGCAAAGGTGTTTGTCCCAAGCATGAGGTTGCCTTCTCTGTGGAGCAAACAGTTCGTGCACTCGATATCCCTGAAGAGAATATATCCACCCTACTGTGTTATTTGGAATTACATGACAGAAAATATATAGAAGTTCTTAGTCCTGCGTATATTAGCGGTAAGATAACGGCATATGGATCATCTAATCATATTAGGAAGGCATCTAAAGATTGCCCACCATTAGCTATGGCTTTAGCCATGTTTGGCAACAAAGATACTGAGAAGGATAACATCTTTGAATTTCCAATTGTGGATGTTGCTGCTGCCATGGGATGGGATAGTGGTATTTGTAAATATAAATTGAAGAATCTAGAATGGACTACAGGTGAGTTAAAATTAACTTTAACAATATTTGGCGGTTTTGTTAAATCTCCTCAGAGTGTACATGTAGGAAATTTTATTTCTCGATACATCATCGTTTTGTTGATTTTCAACACTTGGGACACTTTTATTTTTGATATAATAGTCCTTGAGATATACATAGTTTCGGTGGTCAGTTATAAATCAGTTTCAGTAGATATGATAAGTTCTCGAGGAATTTTTGCCTGAAAAATATCTCGAATTGTAAGTTTTAATCGCAAATAATCAGTTATAAAAGTGAATTGGTTTTGAAATGTATGAAATCAATCTATTCAGTAATATGAGATTAATTTCGAACATTACAACATTATTTGGACGGGCACCATCAAAAGTTTTTATCGTATCACTAAAACTCGAAATATTAATGTTTTTGTCCTTAAAAATTGGACATTTACATATGTGGTATATAGAATTTGGCAATTTAGCGTGAAGTTGAATTACATATTTGAGAGCAAGTACTATGCAATAATTTTTCCTAGCTCATTCACACAACTTGTTAGCGAGCTCCGTACTGAGCTCACCTGGCGATGCGTACGACACTACTGCCGTCCTGAATCGGTGTTGCTCAAGAAAAAGATTAAAGACGTAGACTATTTGATCTGTAAGATGACCTGCTTTTGATGGGATCATCTCGCTTCCAGTATCATTTTATTAGAAGCTCCCGACCTTTTTAAATGCCCTGCTGACGGGTACGAATGCCTGAAGTATCAGTAAATCGAGCGATTTCTTTGCCAACTGCACTTGAGAAGCAAATCAGTCAAGAAACATAGAGGGCACAAATTAATTATTTTATTTAAAGCATTTATAAATTCTGTTAAACTCGTTGAAAAGCTGCTAATAGACGGCGCCAGTGATGCCCTCTGGTAACAATTCGAAAATCGGTAAAATATTGATATTTTCGATTCCAAATAGTACTTACTAAAAATCCGACACACCAAGTGGAATTAGAATTTTATGATGAGATTTTAAATATCATATAATTGCATTAAGACATTATTTTCAAACAACTTTTGTTTTATATAGAAAACAACCAACCGAAAAGGTCCCTGCTTACGGTACAATTCCTAGATCTTGGCTTCCGTCTCCTAGCACCTGGTAATTTATCAGGAGAGCAACTTGATGAAGTTCTGGACTCATTGAATGAAAGGGTCCAAAACCAAGAGAAATGTGCACTTCTTCAACTGCGTTCTCTACACGAAACCGTCACCGCTTGCGCCGAGGCCACTTATCGCCAATGTATCGGGGACACAGCTAGTGAAAAAGAGATCATTTTAAAGAAACGTATTCGTGAATATTTCGATAGTGCGCAACCACTTTCGCTATACGAACTGAAGCCCAAGGGATGCGATGAAGGACTCATCGCGAATGATTGCCGTGCGATGATTAATATGTACCGCGATAATTCTTTCACCGGAAGGGCACTAGCTCGTATTTTCTACGGTATTCAAAGTCCCAACTATCCGGCAGTCATTTGGGGACGATGTAAGTACTGGCGAGCACATATCAACTCCGATTTCCACAAAATTGTTCAGATTGCTACGAAGGAGATTATTAAACACAGGTAATTATTTTAAAACAATTTATTAATCCACGAAACCAAGAAATTGTAATTAAATCTTATTTTATAAAACTGCTCAAGTTTAGTTATGTTTCGCACCTGAAGAAACTTACGTTAAAATTTTACAACAAATTTAACATAATGACTCTCAAGTGCTTGTTTTCCTGAAAATATAACGTTTTACACTAAAAGGCTCCATTATTATATCTATACAAGTCAGTCAAAGTGTCTCATTCGTTGCGCATGCCACTTAGTACCACATCATATACGCCAAGTATGAATTAGGTAACAATTCGGAAGCAATCGCCATATTTGGTTAGTTTGTTATTGGTACGGTCCTGCATTTTCGTAATCTTGTGCTTCATACGTTCGTCGATGCAGCTGGCACAGAATTCGCTGACGATGAGGTGCAATGGACTCTGGTAGAAAGTATCGGCGTCGCCTCTCAGCCGCCGATTCTTCTTGTGTGCCCATGCATGTAGCGCCAGTTCTGCGATGAGCAGCGCGATGGCGACAATTGGTGCGAAGAATATCGTCGGCAGGAGGAAGATTATCACGGAGCTAAGACGCGCTTGACCAAACTCGGTGTTGGTTGCGCCGTACTCCTGGACCTCTTCGGGACTACGAATGAATTCCTTTGGAATCCGAAAGGAACGACGGGTTGGGGTCGCCGGCTGCTTGAAGGTGAGCTCCGGTTCGCCGGTTTCAGAATTGAGACGCGGGAACGCGGGGGTTTCGCCGGTTTCTACATCGCGATGAGCGATTATCTCCCCGGTTTCCATATCGGAAAATTCCATTGCTGAAATTGGAATAAGAATGATATATTTCACAGTAACCATTTTTTTGTTTTTCATTTTATAGATGGTAACTTGTTATAACTGCAAATGTCAATGTCCGAGAATTCAAGTTCTCAATTAATTTTTAAGGAACGACGTTTCTACCATATTTTATAGAGCGTTATATGGAAACAGCGCTATAAGAAACTTAGAATTAGTACAAATCACATAAAATCTCAGTAAAACGAAGTGAAGTACTTCTTTTTCAAATCGTATAGGTTTCCACTGCCGGGATAAAACAATTATAAAATCAATCCTTAAATAAATGTTGAGTCATCCAAGTTTTCTTTTTGGTTCCCCAGAACACAGGCAATTTGGTCTTTTCTTAAATATGTTTCATTATACGGGAAGTTGAAGAACAATTTATTCTCATTACTTTTATCATCAGGCTCTTACAGAATCTTAATGGGATGCTCTTGAACGGAAATAGCGCTATAAGAGTACCGCGTTATAGGAGGGCTTCACACTTTCTGCTCCGCGTTATATGGAAACCTCGTTCTGACATTTACGAAGATTTATTTTTATTCGAGGGCAGAGCAAACAACTTAATATTGTATTTTTTCTGGGCCTATTTTGCCCTGTCACTTTATCTATTTTATGAGTCTATTCATTTCAAGTCAAACTTCTTGTGCTTGCATCTGTTTTCTATTATATTTCAACTGTAACTTAACCCATCCTGTGATCACCCGTGCTAATTCCAAAATCGTGTCCCTTGTCAAACCCATCATTCTTTATGGCTTCCTAATAACCCTTGCATTGGTCGCAAGACCCCCGCATGCAATACATTCCTAATGACTTTTCCCTTTATTCCTAGTATAATGCCACCTCTTATGGGAGGTTGGCTCACCCTTCCAAGTTGGCTAAGTCACTCCAACCAATGAGAATTCGCCTAGATCATCATCCACGAGCATCTTCCAATTGTTAAACTTCTCTTCATCGTGGCACTCGTTCTCTGACCTTCTTCGTGTTAACAATTTACCACCACTCGCATTCTGCTATCATATCTGCATACATAATTTGTGTTTACAAATAAGACTGTCTTGTGATATTAAAAACGCGTAATGTACCTGCCAACGATAAGCCCACCGGAGTGTTTACTGTAATCTAATTGTAAGATGGAACCTATTTCTTTAAACTCTCATAAAATTGGATCATAAGGTCACACAAACTTTTATGTATACCTAATTTTACAAGCGAGTAACATAGTCTAAAAATAGGCAGGGGTCTGCAACCTCTTTGGGAGAAGAGGAAAGGAAATTTGTTGCAAAAAGGGGACTCTCTTTTTAATATCGCATGACTAAAGAAAATTTCCCATGATGCATTTTTCTCCGTCGTTGTTAAGGGCCATACCCAAACTGAAATGAGTCACTTGAAATTAGTATGTGGTGACTCTTGATCAACTGATAATCCTGCAACTTCACATTCGCTTTAAAGTTTTGTTATATAAAGCTAACAATGTAATCTAACAATAAGTTCTTAGTCTAAGTATTCATAAGCAAGGAATTTGTTTGGAATTTCACTTCATGTTTATTTGATAAATCACAGGGCTAGAACGCATTTCCTAAGCTCGCATGTGAAAATGTGTTAAACTGTATTACTCAGCCTGTAAATTTCAAAACTACGAATTCTGTACTAAAATTAAAATATTGGATTTCAGGTTATATTAGTGAAATTAATTTATTTATTAATTTATTCATTCTGTGACATCTATCGATTCTTAACCTAACCTAAGACGGATATGTTTAAATGCCTATTTGTATTACATAAAATTAACAACTTTACCAAAGGTTTCAATCTAATTGTAAGTAATCTAATTTCTGAAACGTTTAATTCTATCAAATGGGTCCCAGAGTTACAAATTTCACTCAGGGCCCCCGTTTTCCACACTTTATCCTTGAAAATTTAAATTACACATATTATACTGTGGTCAAATTGAACAGAATTTGAGGACATGCACCCACACGTAATTGTTGTTAATTTCGATACGCATTTCGAATGCCTGAAGATGGATGCTTTGCATATGCTTGAAAATTTACTTCGAAAGTTTAGATACCTTCTAAGTATTCCAACTAAAGAAATGAGGTCCTTAAGGACTAATATCATCATTAAAAATGTAATGAATTTCCATAAAACAACTATTGATCTGCGCCTCCTCATTGGTTATTATTCTGTTAGTCTGAAGATGTTAGACTAAAAACTGGTTGCAAACCACAAAAACAACCTTGTGCAGGTTTTTTGTAGTAATTCGCATTGTAAAACCATCAATTACGCTTGATTACAGTATAATTACGGGTATTATTACTACACGCGTTCATAAAAATGACAAAAAAAACCCTCAAAATGACGACCGTAGACTTGCTAAATGATACATGTTCTTTTAAAACATGTCAAAGTGATAAATATTTTATGAATTCTTTTATGTATTACGCTTTTAACGCCTTGGTAAACATTATATGTTAACCGGAATAATTAAAGTGGTGTTTGACGAACTTCTGCGCTATTAATATATCCGGCCGAGGGTATTATCGTCATTTACAGTTAGCAAAACAAGTAATTTTCGTACACATTGTCGAAGATTCGCCTGCGGACGTCCCCGGAGAAACGCGTTTTGTTTGTATGCAAATTTGTGCGCGACTTACTTGACCCGGGCAGCGGTAAATAAATTATCGCTGTGACTCGCTTGCACTCGATCCAGCGATGCGCTCTTATCACTAACTGCCCCCGACCCCCGCTGCAACACAGGAGCACAACGACCGATCCCTGATAGCAATCGATTGTCTAATGAGTTAATTACACCCGCACAGTATGTGTCTGCATTGTATATCGCGCTTATCGAAGGTGTGAGACAATGCTTACCTGTACTAATTGTTGCGGAAATAATCACTTATAATTAATCCCTTGGTTGGTAATTAACGCGCAGCCACCATAAATTAATTGAACGCGATTGACGCGCGCAAGCGTTGGCATTCTAGGCACGGAGCGCCGACAACTGCCAAAACTCTAGACTGGCGAACGTGCGGTGCATTTCTATGTCGTATGTGCGCAATACGCCATCTGCTTAAGTACACGTGTGGGAATTTATGCCATTATGCCTTCGTTGGCTAGTAAAACCCGAATGAAATGCTACAAACTTGTAGAACGACGATGAAATGGTCATGGTTGTAATTCCACAGCAAATATTGTCCCAAAATTAGCGCAATGAACCGCAAGACTGCTTCGGAGACGTTGTCGAGGTGATTCAGATGGATTGCGTAATCTTACACAGAACGTTGGCGAGATTACGCATCCTTGAGTGTTTGTTTTTGTCAATTTATGGATGGGCAGCAAACATCTAATCTTAACCTAATGATAACCCGTCCGAAATATGAATAGAATATGCTTAATTAAGCATATACTTAGATAAATAACTCTCATTCAAAGAGATAATAACAATTGCGAAAAGATACCCTTTTTTGTTTGTTAGTTTGTTATATATGTCTTTCTGCTCGGTTTATCAACGTTTATTGAGCTTAAAATAGACTCTAAGCAAGGTTACATTCGGTAAAATGTGATATTTGGTGTATAATTATGATGGAGGCGTTTACTTATTGTTTAAGAAATAAGAAAACTGTATATTATTATACGTAATAATATTCATTTCTTTGTCCCGAGTTCCATTCTCGGTGAGCATGCATAGTAAAGTGAATTCTTATTGGTGTCAGCCTCTAATATGACTAATTACATTAAAAAAGAATTGAATAGAGTTAAAGACCATAGTTGTTCGAAGCTCAGTAAACAAATCTTTTGAATTTTTACTTATGCTGTTATATGTCTTAATCACGTTCATGGAAATTGTATGTAATGTAATAGAGGATGGGCTCAAAATTATACATACTCTCCCTAAGACTAGGACGTTTGGGTAGTGATATTTTCCTTTTGAAACAAGCTCATAAGTTCGTTTCCTCCGAGCTAAATTAGCGTCTGAAAATGTGGGGTTGCCGCCTGAGTGGGTAACTTAAATAAGCTAATAGTCAATAGTTAAGATTGGTCCCAACGTTGAGTCAACGATATTCCCAAATTTAATAACTCGCACGGATGTTTTGGGAATCTCTCATAAAGGATTTTCAGGAATGGTTTGAAACGGTTGTTAGTGGCTCTGGAAGCTGGTAAAGCAAATGAAGTGTTGTAGGATCCTTGGCGTGAAGGAAGAAATCTTCATCTTTCATTCGGATTTCTGTAAAACGCCTAGAAATATGTCCACAGGGGAAACTTTTCCTCCATCTCCAATAATCCAAAATATAAAAAATACCAATATTCCTGAGAATCTCAGATATTAAGATTTAATACTACACAGATTTTTTATAAAGCAACGTCATGCTGTCGTATCCCACAAGGGTGCCGACCACTGTTGTTTAATCTCTGATTTAAAACATCGATTCTTGAGCCTGCATAACATATTAATAATTAACTTCAATTATAGGCATATCTACATATCTATCCAGTTCGGACATTGGCAATCATATGAGGTATTTGATATATCTCAGCAAAGATTCTATACTTCTTCTATTTATTGTTGTCGCTATTTCTGATTAGAACATTTGATCTGCGGTCTATACCTGGTATTTTTAGGATCCGTCAATAAAGTTGTTCAGTTGCAGTCATATAAAAATACTGAGGGATATATAACATTTTTAGTAATTAGTGTGTCCTTGGTCTTTATAATAAGGTGGTAATTCCAAATTCATTTTTCAAATTGGCAAAACTGTGCAAATATACTGTGTGTTTTTTACTTATTACCATGTATTTGGTTTTTCCATATTGATATCCATATTTTTGGATTGCGTTTATTATATTTCCCTTTAGTGTTTGCTAATATAATAGTTACAAATAATTTACAATTCCCGAATGTTTATATTATCGTTTCTCGGGAATTTAATATTTAGTTCGAATTTATGCAATTTTAAATTTGCAAGGGCACGCAGAGTTTCCAAGCGGTATCCCATCCAAGTACTACCCGCGCCCGACTATGCTTAACGTAGTGGAACGGTCCTTGCTTACGCCACAGTTACTATTTATAGTATATAAAAATAAACCTGAGAAGAACCGAAGGTCAACAGACTCACTTTTTTACAATATACTTATAGTAACTTATAGTTTAGAATCCAACGAGTAGTATACTTATTATTTAAATCATTAGCAAAATATTAAATCGAAAATATTCTTATCCATTAACAAAGTTGCATTCCATTTTCCACATAAAACATACAAACAATTTGAAAGTTACAATCAAAAATTTTATTGTTTGCCCCAAGGCTGGTAAAGTATTCACATAATTTTCTTATTAAACCAGCTTTGTTCATTTTACTTTATTTTTAGTAAATCTGACATACATACAAGTTGTAACAAAATCAAATTATATTAACACAAATTATGTATGGAGCAATTAAATATCGTTAATACGACCCCAATTGTTGCGTGCTTTAGTTTTCTCCAATTTAAGCCAACTGGGCGTATATCCCTGCCATGGAACAGCATTGGGGTAAGCCAAAGGTTTCCTGGGGGCTCTGAAAGGATGGACGTCCTTTAACTTACGTTGAAGGAATTCTCTATTTATTTGCTTCGGGTCTCTGTACCGATCCATGTAAAGGTTGAATGCCTGCCGGAGAGGAAACCATTCCTGAGGTCGAACGTAAGTCTCGGGGAAATCGTATTCGAAAATTGGCTCTTGCATATCTAAAATAACAGACCAAATCATAATGAAAGCGGAAATACCAATACGGATAGGCACAGATTTGCTTTTACTACAGAATTTACCCTAGCCTGGGGGTGTCAAAATGTCAAAAAGTATGGATCCTTTTTGTTGATAGTATTGAAACTTGAAAGTGTTGTTACTAATATATCGAATGAAAGTATTGATACTTATTGGTATCAAAAGTTTCCAAAGTCCCTTGTAAACTAGCTGTTTACAAAATTATTTACAAATATAATTTTGTTGAGCTTATAATTCCCACCTGAAGATGGCAAAAGTCTCTAACACAAGATCCCCAGTTAGATTACCAAGCAAAATGCTATTTTCTAAAGCTTACTTAGACTTAACGTTGTTCCAAAGAAAATGAAAAGACGAATTCATTGGTGCTAAGTAATCTTAAGTAGCTCTTGTAATATTGAAAATCTGCTTTTAAATTTAAATTTTTTAGCTGGGGCCTTCAGTGAAACAACTGATGAGCGAAATGAAAGATTGTACTAATTGTACTAGCTATGTATCATCAAACATTTGTAAAATTAATTAATAATTGATAAAAAACGGAGCATTGAAATGCGGAAGCAGTTAGACGAAAAAAAAAATCCCTCCATGGGCCGAGACCCGACTTGCAATCGACCACTAAAGGTCCGACCGACTCGGGTTGAAGTGCAAGTCATGAGTCTCATAAATCTCCGTGCGGCAGAGCGTTCTAGCATAACTATTCACCTCAATAGTTATTTCACTGTACTAATTCTGATATGAATATGAAGATCAAATATAAATAGAACTGCACGGACTAACTTAATTATAAAAATATATGTAGATTCGTGTTGAAATTTGCAACCATCTATGAGAGAAAAATACTGCGGTGGGAGTCCCCGGCTAAAAATGAGAAAGTAATTTGTAACGGCGCAATGCATTTCTTATGCGAATAATTTTAATTTTAAAAGCAATTTTTCAATAGTACTGCAAGAGCAAGTCCAGGTGCGGAATAGTTACTGTTTAGAAAATAGTATTTTCCGTGGTAATCCAAATAGGGATTCTGTGCCACAGACATATTTTTCGTTGTTTTAAACTTAAGGCGGTCCTTGAGAGGCTGTTCAAATATTTTTAAAGTTAAACTCCTATACGCACACTTGACATGGGAAGTAAACTGTAGTAGTAGTAGCGGGTGGATCACTAATGTGTCAAGAGGGACCCATATATGACGACGCTCATAAATAATTGCCTAGCAATGGGTCTTGCATAGGTGAGTACTAGGCATGTCGATATTTCCAATTTTTCAATATAACAATATCGAAATATTGCCTTAAATATATCAATATCGACCAAATCGAAATTCCACAGGAACGCCCTCTGTACATCTTTAGGAATAATTACAGTTATCAACAATCTACAGTGACTATTAATTCACATGGAATCTCGGACTTATGCCTCGGTGTTCCTGACCTATATTCTTCATTTCTATTTTGTTGGTATAATGAAATTATAAAATATAAAAACCTATTGTTATATCTTATGATAACGACAAATATCGATATTTAAAATAATTCTAACAATAATAATAATACATATATCGATCTATTAGTCTTTCTACCAAATATAATAATTACGATAAGACATAAAAGTAGATCAATGCAATACTTATCGATATTGATGTTAATCTGATTATTTCAATAAATATCGGTTGATTAAGAGTTATTATATAGAACACAAAATGTGGAAAAATTGCCAATTTTAAACGTCTCAGAATGTTTTGCAGATGGCGGTTACGTTAATGACATGTCAAAACTATATCAAAAATTTCGGGAAAATTTTAAGGAAAATGAAATTATCGATAAATATCGAAGTTTTGGGGCCGATATATCGATATTTACCAATATCGAGATTATTTTGACATGTCTAGTAAGTACTGATCCTCGGCACATAGGTTCGCCTGCCCAGCTATCTAAGCTAAAATAAAAATTGCAACTTACTTAGTTTATGATGATAAAACTGATTCAAACTTTCATCCCAATCAGCTTGGAAAAACGCCAAACCTGCTGGAGTTAAATCATCCTGCATACTTCTATAAAACTCTTCAGTACTGAATGACCGTCCTTCCAGATTCAAACATTCTCCTTCCCTTTTCCATGCAGAGAAATCCAATTTCTTCTCTTGTTTATAAAGTACAAAGATATGTCTGTGGAAACCTGTACCCTTTGGAGGAAATGATTGAAGATAAGTGACGATCGTTTCACCTTTATCCAATTGATTTCCAGGTATATTTCCACTATAAAACCCACACATATCAATTCTGAATTATAACTTCTAATTAAATCAAGACTTACATAAACCAATGGACGTATTCTTTATTTTCCTCTGTTAAATGCCCATCTGGATTCGTCATTAACAATGTCCACAGATCTGACTTATCTGTTGGTGTCTCCCAAGAAATCTCTGGTGCTTTTTGGGTATGTCTAGCCTTAAGATAGTTACCATAATACACTGGTAATGTATTTTCATTGCTAGTGTACTTAACGTGCAAGGGGACAACTGGTGCAAAGTACGCATCGCCAAAAAGATGTTCAAAAACTCCGTAGTGTTCTGCAATTTGTTGGATTTGCTGTGGACCTCCTTGGTGCAACCATTCTTTTCTTACATCTTCTAAATCAATCAATACTAAAATACGAAATTTCATTCTTAATGATTCTTGAATTAAGTATTAGGAAACTTACAAGATTGATTCCTGGATGCCTTCTCCAAATCTATGTCTGATCTATTAGCTTTCAAGACAGCTACTCGGCTAGCTTGATCCTTGGAAGTCTTCGGCAAGGCAAAGCCAATATTTACTTTAAATGTTACTTTGGGATCTTTGTAGTTTAATTCTATGGATAAATATTTAGCACATTTTGTAACAAATGTAATAATAATTTGAGAAACCTTCTAAGCGTTGCTGCAAAGTTCTTGCAACTCCAGGCGGTTTTCCCCTCAAGTGATGTCCATGTCTTATTATATTCACACAAGATGTTTTCTTCGGATTTAAAATCAATGATTTCAAAAGAACGGACATAGTAATTGTTGAATTAAATGATTAGATGATTTATATTTAATTTATAATATTTGAATTCAATATTATAACTTAACCTATAAATATGGACACATTATTATTTTAGTTTCGTAATTCACTAATAGAGGAAGATTTATTTTGTTGCCACGCTTTTAGTATTCATTTGCAGATGTCGCTGGAAGTCTTTTAAATTTATGTATTTGAACAATATTAACAAATTAGTTTATAAAATCTTGGAGACTTTTGTCCCGCTTGTACATAGAAAATAACACCACAGTCATACGAACCAGAACAACAACAATTGAAAAATTAAATGCGAATGACGGAATTAGACAAGATGTCAGCATGAGCCCCGCACTCTTCAACATAAAAATGGACAATATATTAACTGAGGTCAAAACCCTAAATATTGTATACCGAATGGGTAATAAGAGTATAATGACTCTACACTCATGATGCACTACTAATAACCGACAACGAAGCTTCAATTTCAACATATGGTACACTCGCACATGGACCACCCGGAAAGGCTGATAAAAACCAGACGTATGCAAGGCGCCAGTCCATCGCATCAACCACTTCAATCTCTGGACATCTTGGGTTTATCGTATTCGTATATTTATTCTTAATGGCCCAGAGATTAGAAATGTTAGGCGAGGAGTATACTGTACAAAAATATATGAAAGACCTTAAATCTAGTCTAAACAGCTTGGCGACATTCATAAAAAGGCTCAAAATTGCCACGCCGTTCGCAACACTGGCACTAAGAACGGCCGAAATACACACTCTTTTGGCAATAAAAGGAGTGTCGCTAAGAGATAGGCTAAGAAGCAATATGATCAATAAGAACGCACCTCAATATTCAGGATATCGTCCGATTTGCTAGAGACCGTCGAAGATAGTGGCTGGACCATGTGAATCGGATGGTACCTCAGCAAATCGCATATGTCGCTCAGGCCGCGCAAAACAACCACTAAAAACATGGGCTGACTCCTGGGCATCAAGATCCCAAGATACCGAGGTCTTAAAATCCTTCAGAAACAGGTATCTGTCTAAAGAAAAGAAGAAGAAGATGATGATTTGATGGGCGCCATGGTTCGCATCGTGGCGCCAAAATCCTAGCACCCCATTTTGTGCACTACATTCCTCACATATAGATGGTATTCCTAAGTTTGAAACTTTCAGAAGTAAGAAACAATAAAGTAGCGTTGTTCTGTCAACGAAAACAATACCTGAATGACTTTTCAGTATGTAGATATCACTGACTAAAGCTGTCATGTAGACAGTAAGTTAGTGTGTTTCGACCATTTGAGTAAATTTTCAGTGGATAAAAGGCACACAGTGAAAAAATTCATGTTTCATTTACTTTCGCACGCCAAAATCAGGTGATTCGCAAGCTATTGCACACGACATGCCCAGATGGACGACGTGAGCAGCACGTATCATGCAACACATCGGTCGAATATTTCGTCACGTGCGCCCGCCAAGTGGACCATGCGGGGGTGTTGTACGCTGTGCCAACTTCCACCGCCATCAACCGCCTCCGCCATCACCGAATCGGCGCTGGACATTCTTCGCCGGCGCAGTCGCCGCGTCGACGATGTGCGGGGCGTTCTTCTACAATCTATTTGCCAATCGTCACCCACCAGTCCGCACCAGTACGCTCGGTGGCGGCGTGTTTCAGATTAACAACAGTTTCCAAGACCTGCAGGAGTTCAAGCTACGCGATCGCTTTAACTTCATCAACAAGGTGGTGGAGAAATGCGCACCCTCCGTGGTTTACGTCGAGATACGCGACACGCGCAAACTGGATAAAGAGACCGATAACCCTCTGATTGTTTCGAACGGATCTGGCTTCATTATTTCAGAAGATGGATGGATATTGACGAATGCACACGTGGTTATTAACAAGCCAAATGCCATTGTTCAAGTGAAGATGAAGAATGGGAAGGTGTACAACGCGAAGGTGGAGAGCGCCGATATGAACATAGATCTGGCGCTGATTAAAGTCGATGCGGAGGAAAAACTTCCTGCGTTACCGCTGGCCAAATCGGGGGATGTGAGCGTTGGCGAGTGGGTTGTTGCGCTCGGGAGTCCGCTATCGCTTAGTCATTCAGCTACCGCTGGTGTGGTAGGCAACCCAATATACACCCACGTCATGCATGCGTTCTTACAGTTGCTTCAATTATAGGTTAGCTGCGTAAATCGTGCTGCGGATGAGCTGGGCCTACGCAACTATCAGATGCGATATATTCAAACAGATGCTCCGATTACGTTCGGGAACTCTGGCGGACCATTGGTCAATTTGGATGGGGAAGTCATCGGCATTAATAATCTTCGTATCACGGCGGGGATTTCATTTGCAATTCCAGTTGGTATGAAAATTTTAAATTACTTAGGGATATAGCTATACTATTAATTAAGCTTTGTCTCTATATGATGAAATAGCGAGGCTTGAGACATTGGGTGCTTAATATTAAGTTTATATTTTAATATTTCCTCTCCATTTAAATGATTTTTTACCTAAATAATCGAAATTTAACTTTCTAACAATCTACATTTGTTAATCATGTAACACTGAACTACTGATAATTTATCTGCTTTCTATCTAACGTAAAAAAAACCTATGCAGCTTACATCAATTTTAATGTTAGTAATGTGAATAAAGACTTAAGTACAAGGACTGCTGAATACAAACTCATGGGTTGAGGTCTGACAATAACAACAGAAAAATTAAAAAAAAAAACTATACCTAACCGGTCAGAATGGCTGGATGCAAAGTTCCTTAACATTCAGAACAGAACATTCAGAAGGCGAAACTTGGTATATAGATTGCACTAGGAACGAAAACAGGGCAGCAAATGGAATTCATCAAATCATGGAAATTGTGGATAAACTCATCTCATCAACTCTCACATCTTACTTATCAACTGTCGATGATAGGTTCTGCGCCTAAAATGATTGACATCGGAGACAGGGAATCACGGTTCGATTCGAAGAAAACAAACGCGACGCCATGACATGAATATACTGAGTAACGTAGGCTCGAAAACTACCCGTTTTGTTGGCTGCAATGATTGCGCTGCGGAGAGAAGTAGTTGCGCTGCGAAGTTCAAATCGTAACTAACTTTATTTACACAAATTTACAATTACTTCGGCTGGACTCCATACCCCCACAACTCTTTCCCTCACAATCTGAGCACACCTCGCTTACCACTTGCTCTATCTCAACTTACACAGGGCGTGTCCAGAAAGTCTTACCAACTTCTCTATCAAAACTAGGATATCTGGCTCGCACATGTTGGGACCACCGAGGCCCGCATCAAAGAGTCGAAACGGAGCCACGAACGTGCTCAAACAAAGCCTAATTAATAGCTTTGACTGCACTTTCTCACGTCTTTCTTAATATGCCCAAATGCATGCGCCATAAATCCGTAGATATCAGCCAAGTGCCCCAAATATTGACAAACATTTTCCAAAATTGTCGACACCCTAATAAATCGGCACTTGGAATCGTAAAACATGAATTGCTAAATATATCTAAGTAACTTTTATCAAAAATATATTCATACATGTATCTAACTTAACACTATCATGTTTAGAGTTTGTCGCGAAATTTCTACATAGAATCGACTACATCAACGCGAATAAAGTTGAACCACTCCATAGTATCAACAATTTGGGAATAACAACGATTACAATGAACACCGAAATAATCGAGGACGTTGCCACAAAGTTTCAGTTATTATCCGGTGACATAAAACAAGGAGTGTTAATTTGGAAAGTGATGCGGGAAAGTCCAGGAGAAAAGTAAGCAACGTTGGAGTTGTCCTATTTAAAGTTTCAGTTGGTAAAACTTGGATCGTAGACCCGTTTAATGTGTACGATCTCGGGAAACTTTCTAGATCTTAATTAGTCACTTCTAATAAAACTATTTCCCAATGTAATGGAGAATTTATGAATTCAGAGCTGGATTCGTGGTCGGCGATGTTGTTACGCATGTCAACAATTACGCGGTCAACTCCACTCTTGAGCTCTACGATCGACTGACGCCTGGCCAGCGGAACGTTGTCAAGCTACTTCGGAACGGCAGGAGTCTTACACTCAATGTGAATGCTTAACTGTATACAGAAGGAAATACGAATTGTTTGTGCGGGAATAAACTATTTAACTGTGTTTGTCTTCATCGTAGATTTTATTCTATTCTGATTTTGCTATTTGCGGTGTGCCAAGAATGCATTAGTGCATTGTTTATTACTGGGTGCATACGCGGTGCATTAATGCGCTTCGCGAACAATATGCACGCAGTTCGTAGTCACAGGAGTGATGGTGGCACGCGAATGATTTCTGTTTTTCGTGCAATGCCCGCCGTCAGGATATTTATAGAACTTTTAGAAGTCGGCCACGTTTCGTTTATATTTCGGGTTATTTCGCGAAAATGGGTTTACAAAAAAATGCGTCTTGATTTCTTTTTTGTTTCATGCTTCTATAGCGGCAAAGAGTTCTTTGAGTATTTTGAAATTTGAAAACCTTAATAGTATCGCGAAAGTGATGGTGCACATCTGTAATCACATATGATATAAATATAATCGGGAATACTTATCTAAAATTACATTCATGTTAAGACGTTATTCTAATAGTATGAACGGAAGGTTTTTAGACCACCGCAGACGATAGGAAGCGTTTCCATGGGGTGAACAAAGCTGAGTAAACTTTGGAAACCGCTTGGACACACCCAAACTTCAGGGAAGGGATTTCTAGTAAGATCAAACTCTGTCAGAGAACGGTCTCGAGAATTCTCTCCGAGGGCTTACTGTACGCGTCGCGCTCTTTCTGTAATAAGTTAATAATGTAATAAATCACCCTTATAAAATCTACAATTCTGTGTTGTTACTGACTTATTATTAGTCCCTAGCCATCGAGGTTTCAATCAACAGGGTCATAGCCCATACGTCCTGGAACGTCAGCGTCGTAAATCATGTGGTAAGTCCAACTTCTTTTATTATCCCTGTTCAGTCACGGTAGCTTAAGCCAAGCGAGTGAACTCCAATAAAATCAGTAAGTTATAAAGATGAACCCCAAAACCTCGAGCCGTGACAATAGATTCTTCTGAAACCAAGTTATTTGATACCATTTGCTTTTGATTTTAATCGACGTGCGAAGGGAATAACGTAGCTATTTCTCTCTTGTGTATTCTAAGCATCACTCATTTTCTTCCGCTGTTGCCTGGCTATAAGGGTTTGCGCTTTTCTTTCACTTCGTCTTCAGTCAGGCACTATTGAAGGCACTAAAAAGACCGTGTAAGTCGATCAAGTCGATCTGGGAATGCCAAAACAGCTTAATACAACTGGCTAAGAACAACAACGCTGCAAAGGTATATCTGGCAACTTCATTGCTGATAAACTACCCAAGAAAGGGGCAAGTACCAAGTTTAATGGACCAGAATACTTTTGTAAACTCAACATTGAAGGATGGAAGAGGGAGATTCATCTATGGAAAGAGGGGTAAGACAAAAACACTGGGGAAACACTCCCGGTATTAGTCAGACAAAATGTCTGCAGATCTGTTCGTGCAAGTCAGTGATAGGTTTGAGATACTCATAGATAACCTAGGGCTCTTGTCATATTAGGCAGTTGGGGCTGAACAATAAATCAATACCACTTACAATACCAACATACTCGGAAAATTGTATTTAATAATTTTAATTCTAAGAATGGAAATCGTGCCCATCTTTCAAACACAATTAAGCGAGATATTGTGAACTTTCCTTGATGAATCGAAAACCCCGAATATTTGATTGCGTTGCATTCGAAAAGTTGTCAATAGGAATGGGATTCAATAGAGAAACTTATCTTTACAATCTAATCAGAAAACTTTATTCGCAATCTAGATGAAGACATTCTAATATTTATTTTACAAATTGTAATTTAAATTCAATCAAATGTTGCGAGTTGTAACTGAAATAAATATTTAAATTTTCATATTTTGTTACCGTGTTAATAGAGCTATGTGGCTATTACCTGCATTTGCAAGTTTATGGAGGAGATATTGCTGATAAACCAAATTTAAAGTTGTGTTTAATCATGACGAGATCATGCCTTTAAGGCGGCAGCGAGAGTTTGTGAGAAATCTTCAAAGTTTTCAGACTGTCGTCAAAGCAACTACGTAATTTCTCAGGCAAAGTTTTGGCAAAGCTCCGTTGTTGCCGCCGTTGATTCATTTAAACAGTTATCGGGTTTTCCACCTCGCAATTTAATTTAATTATCTGATATTTTGCTTCCTTGTAGTTTTTTAGAAGTATTTTCTAAGAAAACTACATCTCTTTGTTTGAATTCATAGAATGTTCGTGTCTAGTTTTCAACATGCATTAAAACTGTGTTAAAACAAGTGTTTTTAACAGTTCGTAGAAGGCTGTCGACGTTGTATATTAAAGGATATTGTTTTTGACTTTTTTCCAACACTGAAGAAGTTTTGCTGAAAATAACTGAATCCACTATTGGAAATTGAAAAAAAATCAGCATGAAAATTGTAATATTTCATTTTTTCAAATAAAAAGGCTTACAACTCTTTCAAAATAGCGGGGCATTACATTAATTTAGTCATAATACAATAAGACCAGATTAAAAAAAAAAAAAGAAAAAAAGGACTTGGATGAGAGGAGGGCGAGTGTTATAGTTGTGTTGAGGAGTAGGAGTGGCAAAAACATCGGTATTCCCAATATCTCATATAGGTGTCTCGATAGAGAGCAGGAAATTTACTTTCTTCTTTGTGTTTGATTTCGTAGCTGACGTTAATAAGCAGTTGTATCGATTATCTGGTATTTACATTAAGCGGAGTCTACAGAACAATGATTTTATTTTGAATTGGTATTATTTTGAATTTGGACCATGAGTTCCCGGGTTCGATTCTCGGTGGGTGTTTACGTAGATGTAAACAAGAAGCGTCATTACGCTGGGCATAATGGGCATAAGTAGCCAAATCCCTTTCATAAGAATACGGATGTTTATAGTATTAATATGTATTCCTAAGAATTTAAATCTTACAATATTAATGTACATGTTTATTTGTATAGCTACAATTAGTAATAGATAATGTTGTCGCGGTCATTAGCAGATATCCGGAATTCGAAATAAATTCCTTATCTTCCGGACTCTTGCTACTGTGACGTAATGCGCCATTAGAGTTAAGTGATTAGTACGTAGCGTTAGGTTTAGAATTAAAGAATAAAGTCAGTTGTTACATGAAGCCCACACTGTCCACTTCGTGACTCATCCCTGCAAGCGGAGTCTTACAAACGGCGTAACAATTGTCACCGATCGCGTGTATACGACAAGGTCACCTTTGTGATCACAGAAAATAGCATCAGCTATTTTTCTGCTACGGTCCTAACAGTGGGGATGCATTTTAAAGTGAATTATTCATCTTATCAATAGTGTTAGCCTCTAATATGACTAATAACATTGAAAAAGAATTGAATAGAGGTAATGACCATAGCAGTCGATGATCGATAAAAAATGGTATAAAATAACTAATATGAGTCCAAGAGAGGAACAACTAAAAGCTTTTCTAGAATTGGACGCCTTTGGGTTTAGAAAAATATATACTGCGAATAACCCTGAGGTTTTTCTGCGTTGTTACAAGTTTTTATATTTGTGAGTATGTTGTGTGCTAGTTGTTGTTGTTTTGAGTTAACCTATGTGCTACAAATTACACCTTGTCAGTTTTGTCAGTTTTTAGTGTAGCAGAGAGACGTTTTTGAAGAGTGTTGGTATATAAGTGTGCATGTGCATGGTGCGTGGGTGTGCCATGGTTGAATAATTGTTACAATGGTTTGTTTATGGAAGGGGACGAGAATTTGAAGAGCAAAAGCGCCAGGAGTATATAAGAAACAGCTCGTATAATCCAGGATATGGCCTAATCTAAACAATCGCACATAGAGCTGCTTAGATTATCAAAAAGATGTGGCACTGAAGAGCAGGAAAGAAAGGTATAGATGGGGTATGAATACATGGTGTGTGTTTTATAAGACCGGGATACTTGGGATCACCTTGGTGTATGCGAGGGGGTGTTGAATGATTTGGAATGCACAGGTGTGGGAATGTAAGAGAATGGTTGGGTGAAGGTGAGGAGAGTGTGACGATGGTCAAGAGCATTGTTCGGAAGAGGGCAACGCAGAGAGCGTGGTGAGGAATATGACTCATCATAGGACAGGAAAGGGTTTATTTTGTTATGGTGGTTGCATAATAATAAATAATATATAATATCATAAGGTACTTAATATACAATGGGCCATTTATCCGTAATGATAATAGTAATAATGCTCCACTAGGCTGTCGCAGCGCCGATCACAATGACCCGAGATCGATTATCGGTGGATGTAGAGCAAAATGAATGACACTTTTTATTATCAATAATATTAGCATCTAATATGATTAATTACATTGATAAAAAAATTAAATACAGCTAATGACCAAGGTCGATAAAATTAAATAATGTAAGTATATTATTTGCGCCTAAGACGTAAAAGGCAGATCGGCAAAACGTTTTTTCGGACTATGAAATAGAAATTCATTAATTAATACGAGGAAAATGTATTTTGAATTATTTCTTGTGAGAAGTCAAACCCAAGTAAAACCAACTTAAATGCTTAAAAAGTTGTCGTACGTGAAATGATTTTCCTAGCACCTCTTCTCTATGACACTCTTTTTTACTACGAACCCAACGAGTTGTAAAAGTTGTAAAAGTTTCCGCGCTTTGCGCGTCGCGACGGATGAGCGGCGGGAGAGAGGTGAATGTCGCCGCGACGGGCCTGAAATAAACGCGCCGTCGCTGCCGCCGGCCGCGCCGAGTCAAGCCATGCCAGGCGAAGGCACCTCCACCACCACCTTCTCTACCACCGCCACGCGGCCGCCTCAACGCCGTTGAGAGTTGAGGCGGCCGCCGGGGCCGGCGCTCAGTGCACGCCATGACCGACGACTACGCGCATCTAAAGCGCGCCAAAGGGCGCTCGGCGTCGATTTGCGCGGCGACTTCCGCGAGCATGGACACGCTGCCGCCGACGACGGGTGGCGGCGGCGGCGGTACGCCGGATTCGGCGGGCACGCCGGTGCAGCGGCGACGGCGACCGGCGGCGCGCTCCCAGAGCGCACGCATCGCCGGCGGGCGGTCGGTGCGGAAGCGCGCCGCCGTTAATGCGGCCTCCGCAGCGGCCGCCGCCAACGCGAATAACGCGAACGTGAAGAACTGCAACAGTGAGCCGAAGTTGGATCAGCAATTCGCCGGCGATGGCCATACGCCGGACGTTTCACCGAACATTCGCCGCAAGGGCTCGACGACGGCGGCGCGCCGTGGCACCTCCGTCTATCACCGGAAGTCGGCGGCGTTCTTAGACGTGCCGGACAACCGCAGCTATGCGAATTCGAATAATGCTAACGACGAGGATGAGGATTCTTATCGGCTCAGATCGTTCAGCTTCAATTCAAAAGGCAAAGGTAGGAAATCATGTCGCTTCATAATATGTTTGTTCCATCAAAAGTTTAACAACTTTCCAACTTTCCAAGAATTATGTTGCTAAAGTTTAACTGCCAATCTCAAAACTTTGCACTATACTCTGAAAGTATTTATAATTTCGCAGAAATAAGCACCAGTTTCCACTTACCATAAGGAGGTTACATGTTGAAAAGGTGCTTAGCTTAAGTTTGTTTAAATTGGGATTTATTAAATTGGAATTGTTTAAGGAACATTAGATTAGATTACGTTGTTTCAGGTGAATCTAGGTTTGGTTAAGTGAATACGTGAAAGTCACTCGATTGGATTGAGATCACAATCTATTAAAAAGTTTTAAAAACTTTTCAAAAATTATGTAGCTTAAGTTTAGTTGCAGAACTCAATATCAATTACTATTAGGTGGGAGCAAATTCAATCGCAAAAAAGATTAGTTTATATTAGATTCGTTTTTTAGATTAGTTTATACCCGGTTAGGTAATATTAGGTTATGTTATTTATTTATATATGAGCCTGGGTTAGGCTTAGGATGTCTTCTTATCAGTTCAGTTAGTAATCATAACGTTATGTTAATCATAACAGAAATAAAATGTCTGTCCTGCCAATAAGTTTTAAACAACTTTTTAAGAATAATTCTCTCATATTTTCTATTAATGATCCTTATGAAAGTGTCGCTAAATTATGTGAAACTTATTATCATATTTAATTATTTTTTTTAATTTCTCTAAAACTTGTATTTGTGTTTAGCGGAAAATAATTTATATTTATTTATATTTCGTTGGATTGTCCGCTTCTATTCTATGAATGAGGTACAAAAAATAATCAACAAACAACAAACTTTTTGAGGGAAATTGAGAAACTTAGTAGTTGTAATGATGCATCTCGACACTAAAATTTCGGTTGTCTTCTCTACTTAATTTAATCCATAAAATATTTTTTTCGTATTAGAAATAAAAGGAACGAATTCTTGACTATATTTCTCATACTTTACCAATTTGACAAAGAACATACTACTGTCAAACCTGTTGAATATTGGAACAACTAGGCAGCTTTTTTGAGAGTAGCTCTCCCTCTTCTAACTTCTAATTATATAGATTTAGTTCGCTTGTCCGCTTCAATTTTATGAAAAGGGGTCCATAATATAATCGACATTTAATTGGTTTTAACAATGTTTATTTCAAACTTTGTGAAAGAAATCAAGAAACTAAAAACGTGTTGAAGACGTGAATAAAGGAAACACTATACGTATATGACATTTGATGAAGAGGATGGAAAAGGATTAGTAGTTTTTCATGATGCATCTCGACACTGAAATTACGGTTATTAATCCGTGGCTTCGCATTTTCAAGGAATTGTCCTGAAAAAGACCCGTTGTCATATAAACAAGTAAGTTAGATTATATATTGTTGAGGATCGGAGTCCGGATGCCATATATGGATTTATTTCGCTAAGTTTCGCAACTTAGAAAAGCAACCACTTGACCTTAACGAGGGAGTTAATGCGAGTGTCGAAACTCTAACTCAACCAAAGTCTTCTAGTCTACTAGTTATGTTCAAGACTGAATATATTTTCCCAAAAACCAATACAATTTTATTAATTTCCTACTCTATACAATTCTACACATGGGGATGGGGACACGGATACCACTCGTGTGCATCTGACATCTTGTGTATCTTGTGTACAAAAATTCAAAATGGGAGATAGCTAACGAAAAGTTAAATACATTTTCTCAAAAGCAACTCTTATCTAAATATTACTACGATGCCATCAAACTCCTAACTTCTTACCCTAATGTGAATACACAAAAACAGGCATCTATTTTAAACACAAATAATGAAAACGACAACTGTCCTTGGTTCAACTGTAAAAACTCTAAACGCACAAATATGATAAACATTCAATCAAAATTCACACAATAATTAAAATTTCAAACCAAATTTAATAATACTATGAAAAATAATCAAGCACACAACAATATGTACGTTATTTTGGATTGCGTTAGGATGTAATAGGTTAGTTTGTGTGCAGTTTGTGTTCTTTCAAAGTTGCATTTACATAGTTCAATAAAATTTGGTTGTAACCTAAAATTACGGGACCAACCATTTTTCCATCGTTGACCGATTTTCATTACATCGAAGTCAAAACAATGCAGCAACGGGGCAAATTGCCTTTTTTTGTAAACCAGGATGCAAAAGCGAACAAAATAGCGCAAAAAAATTAAATAGACGAAAAAAAAAACAAAATGTACACACATATGGTAAATACATATAACATACTCTTTTATTCACAAATATTTCTTACCGTACATACGTCAGACAGGAAAATATTAGGTTGTAGACAGGATTTCGTACTTTGCAGGCTCCGCATACGGCAGGTTTCACTATAGACATTTTCCTGGTCTTGGTGTAATTTCAAAATAATTACTTAGTTAATGGAATGTTAATCGTCAGGTCATTCTCTCTGGATATTACGACTCTCCGACAAGACCTGTTGCATGTGCAAATCACTGTCACAACACATCCACTGCACAAGTGCTGCTATAATGTGATTAAATTAATTTCGTTCGCGACGTCGCATGGATTAAACGATTTAATTAATCCGCAAATTTAACGCACGGGCTACCTGCAAGTAATCATCGCATAGGAGGCTGCAATACTTCGGATCGGTATTTTCGTTTCCCCTGTGAATGACAGATTTGCAATTAATTCCAGTACTTTTATTGGAAATAGCAGCTGCAGGCAACATAGTTACGATTTAAACCAATAATCGGCAACATTCTAACTGATGAAACTCATTTGTCCTTATTTAGTTTTAATTATAATGAAATTTTCGTTTCTTGGATCAGTGACAGAAAAGATAGATACTTCGCATCAAAATTTATATGACAGACATGAGTAACAAGTAACATAGTGGTTTGTCAGAGATATAAAAAGATATGATTAATAAAACATTGAAGTGGACAAAAGTTTAGTTTTTAGTTTACTTTGTACATGGGAATGGCGAAAATGCATTTTTAATATTTCGTCTTTGAGTGACAAAATAACTGTCGCCCAACAAATAATTCACTTAAAATTAAATATAAATGTATATTTGAAAAAGTTTAAACAAAATCTAGTTCTTCTAGTTCCCCGTTGCCATATGCTAACCCTCCGTACAAAAATCAATCCTGAAATCAAAATTCCCACCCTTCATTAGGGTTACGGTCAAAATACTTTCGAAATATTAATAATATAATATGACTTCTGACCAAAGAGGCATAAGTGATACAGAAATAAAAGAAAGAATAAATGGAAGAAGGCAAATATTGGGGTGTCTTAACTCTTTATGGTGGGTCAACTCGCTGTCAAAGGATACAACGAAGCGAATTGGGCGGACGATGGTGGAGTCAGTCTTGTACTATGGCAGTGAGTTATGGGTAATTAACAAACAAATGGAATATCATATAGAGGCAACTGAAATGGACTACCTCCGCCGAAGTGCAAGAATCTCAAAATTGGAGAGGATCAGAAACATAGTCGCCGAAGACCTTATGAAAGTAGAGGCGACAGTTTTAGACAGAATTAAGGAACGACAATTAAGATGGTTTGATCACGTTAAGAGAATGCCTGAAAGTCTACAGGGCGGCGAAAGCGCAGTAGACCACGAAAGACGTGGTATGCAGGAATAGTAAAGGCCATGGAAGAGAGAAAACTAACTGAAGAAATGGCCCTGGACAGGATAAGAGGAAATGAGCAAACAGGTCACTCTGTATAATGAATTATTTGTATTAAAACACTTACATAATAATGCTTCCATTTTTTTCTTTAATTTGAGAATCCTCAATTTTATTGTACCATCGGCACTATGGGTCTAAGATGATGCATGTGCAAGGAAATAGTGCCATTCTCTATTCCGCATCTTTTTGAGTTTACAAGGCATACCTAGTAGTTTCCGTAGATATCCAGCAAGTTGGCTCAAGATCACCGATTTTCCTGGTTCGTTTTTCTGTAAGTTCCCAGTTATCCTAGGTTAACCCCAGTAAAAGTTACTCGTGTAGAGGAAATTCCCACTCTCGTTCAGGTACCAGCAGCAATAAACAAATTTGCGGAATAATAAACTACACAGGTTATATGATAAGTTCTCTATGTTTGATTGTTTACAAGTAACAAACATGTTATTCATAGTTTGGGTTCACATAGTTGCAATTATTTTTGAATTAATCTTAAACATTTTAGAAAATAACAAGAATGCATTGTTGTGAATATTTTTTATTATTAAATACAATTTAGAAGAAAATTTCAAATAATAAAAATCATATGCATAGTCATCATAATTATCTATGAACATAACTAACAAGGGGAGTATGTCAATTGTCCCTCTCGGATATGGATGAATATTTTTCATCGTGTTTTTTACAAATTGAATAAATTATAATAAGGAACTATTTTGGAAATTTTACATTATGTTTCAGTATGAAATTATGGTTATCAGAGAAATATATGTTGGTGCAGATAGACAAAAAATGCAGCATTCTTCAAAGGTGCAAGATGCTCAATCAATTTGTGCTTTAAATATTTTTATGAATTATCTTTAAATATAATTCTGTATATTTTATATGTATATACTTATTATATTCAATTATTTGTTATTGTATAATTATTTTTTAATTCAATTTTTATATCTTTGAGAGTAAATACTTCGCAATTATTTTTTTAGCTCATTCACACAATTACTATCATCGTATAGTCTTGTTTGAACGTCTCTGAATGCATTTCCAAATAAATTAATTTATTGAAATTGGAATTTAACGCGGAGATAGATTAATGTGTTGCAGTTGGTAGTGCATTGGACTGGTCTTCCAATGATCGCCGGTATGATCCCGGTCGGGGGCTTTTTCATCAATTAATCCTGGGCGGGCAACGCCACTAGCACTCCGACCAACTTTGATCTAGTGTGCATGGACCAATAACGGAGATCACCTAAGAAAAGGCTAGAATCTCCTTGACCGACTTCCTTTTGAATTCAGCAAGACTTTGCTGCTCGCTGCCTGGCAAAAAAAGTCTTTCCGGTGCTCTGATTTACATAGTCTGCAGCTTGTGAGGTCGCCTTTGCCAATATTGGCTCGGTGGTACAAGACCTCGTCATGACCTATCAGTAGGCTAACAAGTAGCCTAATATCGCTTTTCTTCACTTTTATAATTTCTTGGGCTCCATTGTGTGATACTGTAACTTGCACGATGCCAATTCTTGATCCATGCCTTCACTGTGGACCTTGATAATCCACAGGTTGGTTCAGGACCATGGATGGTGGTGTCCGCTGCCTTCTTAGCTAGCATATCCGCCTTCGTATTGCCTGCAATACTACACGTATGCATCCACCGTATTGTGAGTTTATTGCCTCGCCCCAATTTCTTGAGAACATTTTTGCAGTTCCAAGTTACCCTTGACTTGCACTGCTCATCACGAAGAGCGTTTACCCTTGTAGCGCTTATTAAAGCACTGCTGGGCCCATGCCTCTAAAGCCATGAATTCTGCTTGAGTTATGGAGGGGGCTTTACCAACGGCAAAGGATTCGTTCCAGTTTGGCCCGTGAATTCCAATGCCGTGGTTTAATTAATTTCTTTAGAAATTCGTTAATTGTGCCAAATCTAGCTAGTCTAGAATCGTTCAAACAAAACATGTTTGT
>WSZQ02094163.1:0-18505 GCA_019419845.2 Weissflogia rhopalogaster | reverse complement strand
CATTTTTGTTTGTTTTGATACTTATCATTATCCCAGCGTGGCTGGAACTCTGTGGAGACCACGACTTTCGAGTTATATCTCTTTCGAGTTCTATTTTCTCTCCTAACCCTACCTTGATCGAGCGCAACCTTGGTAATTTACACGGTTCTGAACGATAATGTTGAGATGGTTGACTACATATTTGCATATTGTACTGGATTTCATTTTATATTTTGACAGCGCTTGCAGCGCCATTACCTTTAAACAAAATATATGTTGGTAGCCCTGCGTGCAGCATTTAAGTTGTTCTTGGGGCGCGCCGAGCGCGCTCAGAAACCATCGAAGGGCGTGAATGAGGAGAAAATGGGGTTTGTGCCACTATAAAAAAACGTGGAGCGCGCACTCCTCGGCCTATTTCTCCTCTGGTGAGTTGTCGTGTTAACGTGTATTTTTCTTTTGTATTTGTGTTGTGCTTGTTATTTCTTGTGTTTTAAACTTTGGCATTTGTGGTGAGCTTTTGGTAATACTTGTGTCGCGATAACTCAAGGAACTTAGCAGAATATCCAGTTAAGTCTAGTCCTGCGCTACCAACGGAAATAAATTAATGTTTCGAAAAATCGCGACTACCGCGTAACATATATCAATCTACATAGGTGCACCTAAGCAATTTAATTTCAAAAATTAAAAAAAACTGTGAAATCAATACACGAAACAATGCCCGAAAACATAAAAACACGCGCAGTGCAGAGCATAAGTATGCTAACAATGTGTGCCCATTATGATAAAACATGTACATTATTATTCACTCTCAAAACAACAATGAAAAACCCTACATTCAATTCTCAGGTGTACATACAATGTCATGCTCACAAAACATATGTATGTAGGAAATGCGGACGAGGACAAGGTTTTATGAGTATGCTCAAACCCGGCAGGTGGTGGTTAAACTGACAGTGCAAAACATTTTCAAAAAAAGGAGCGCGTTTACAAAACTACAATGAAAACATTTCAGTGCAAAGTAAGTATTCATCACACAGATGAAAGAATGCAGGCAAATTGAAAATTTCATTCCGTGAGAGATGCACGTAGCTTCTGCGAGGAACGTTTATAATTTATACAACTGTCAGCTCAACTTTTGATGTCCCGAGGCACGAGGAAAATGTGTTTGGAGGCCGTGTTTGTTTACAGGATGAAGAAAATCTGGACAAAGTGATCTTTATAATCATACTTATGTTTTAAAATTGGATATAACGTATTTTAAATAGGAAAATTTAATGAGATATAATATTTTTTATTAAAAATGCTTTTAATTTTATTACTCCTTAAATATGTAAAATGTAATTTTCATTATAAATATATGACTTTAAAATTGTAAACTGAAATGTAAACTGAGCACAATTTAATTTCAATTCGGATGAAATTATTGTAGCAAAACTATAATGTAAATTAAATAAATATATTTAGGAAAGACAAATGTTTGACTAGGTAACGAACATACATATTTTTTGTATAAACAGAGCCTGCGGTTTGTTCAAGTTGTTTGTATTTCTTCTTTTAATTTTCATGAATTTTCTCTTATTAAAATGTAAATTTTTAATTGTTAATGCTTCGACGCATAGTGTAATGTAGTGAAATATACCATTAACGTTACCTATAATAACCGGCATGCATACTCTTCTGGAGTCTCGAAATTTTTGGATTCCCCTCCTCCTTTTCCGAAATGGCATTTATCACGCCTGGGGACTTCCAGAAAAGGATACGTTAATTCAATATGTTTGTAAAGCAGTCCATCACACTTTTGTTCTCTCTGGACGTTAAATATATATGCTAAACACAAGACAGTCCCAGAGATTTATGTGGACGACGCAACACACTGAGCTAGCGCTCAGAGAATTTCTGGTTTATGTTACGACCTGACAGGCCATCGAGAGCTAACACGTTTGTGCGTAACCGCTCGCTCTGTTCAACTAGACCCGAGCATGGATACTCCCAGAGAGAGACAGTGAGACAGATATACAGAAGGAGCAGGACAGAGCCTGTACCTGAACGGGACATTTGCGAGGACGGGAATACCTTCCCTCTTTCGGTGTAGGTGGAATAAAATATTGTAAAGGAACTGATGGTACTGCGAGAACGGGGATGAGCGTGGACCGTCTCCCTTTTTCTTCCATTTCACCTCAGTAAGAGCTAACAGAATAATTGCGTAACATGTGCCAATTCAAAACCAATTTTAGTTATCTAGTTTAACTGTTTAGCAATAAAATGAAGTATACTTCGATAATTGTTTTGATACATGTACAAGACCTTGTCATATTAGTAGTAAATGTAGAATACAATCACTCTGTGATTAGAGACCTTTTCTATCCGCCCATAACTGTGGTTAACTTTCTACAAATTATACAAATTATTCCAACAAACATGTCCAACTTTAAACAACGGTTTACCATAATCTCAATATCCCTTGGATCATCCACTCCCGAGTCAGCAGAATTTAACTTTCGACCCTTTGCAATCGACTGGTCGTGTCAAACTTTCCACGTGGAACTTTGAAGCGTAATTTTAAACAGAACCACTCCACCAGCACCTGAATCTGTAGAGGCCTGATGAAAATTCATTTTCCTTGTAAATACTCTTTGAATATCTGCAGGCTATGAAAAACCTTGAGAAACTCCTTTGCGCTCTTTTTATTCTCCTCCTACGTTCAGCCCAGAGTTCCAGCTGTCCGAAACCACGAAAGAAGGAAAATAAAAAATAGAGGTCAATGCGGAATTTAACACTTCATCGCATTTTCCGGCCTGTTTCCCTGCCGCACGCACTTGATGAAAATTTGAACGTTCTGTCGTCGAGTCGAGTGCTCTATAGACGAACGGTACAACCGTAAAAAAATCGAAATGAAATACGTTTTGATGAATTCTAAGAGTTTCGAAAAAAAATGACCTGAAAAAATTGAGATTTCTAGATTGTGCGTGAAGCATTCGCGAGAAATTCGTGAAATTAATGACCCGGTTGTCATGCGTCGTCTGGTCGACTTGAATCACTGACGATATAAATATGTTTTGACTTTTTCTCGGTTCTCGCGTGGAGTTTATGCAGTCAGAGAATACATTCACACAACTTGGTTCCGCTTGGTTTAAATAAAGCGGAAAATTCGTATTATTAATCAGAGAGAAGATCAAAAACCGTTTGACTGTGTTTATGTGTTTGTTTTGCTTCTTCATTTTCGTTTTGGGTTTAGGGGATATTAATTTAGATTTGAACAAATTGAGTGGATTTTTATAAGTGACAAGTTTATAGGTTTTCTTTTGATATATTTTCCGTCATATATATTTCTTTCATTTCACTCAATATATATTTTTTTAAATTTAAGAAACGAATCTAGACTGAAATGAAGATTATTCACGTTTTTAAAAGAATAATCAGATAGAATTCAGGAAATTTAGGTTGCTTATAGCCGGTTTTAAAGAGATTTAATATTTTCGAAAAGTCATTTTAAAATTATTATACTACAGGTTTCTAATAGTGTACTGTCGAGAACAGATGGATTCGATGAGGCATGTTTGCAAGGAACAAATAACAAAACGGTTAAAATCGGTTAGAAACCGTTGAGAGGCGGATGAAGGTGTTACTCATCAGCAACAGCCATTACTGAGGGTTGGCGCATACCAACGGCGGTTGCTGACGGAGGCCTCTCAGGAAGGCGTAGAGAAGCAAGGGGTCCGCCATTCTTATATAAAAGCACCGTGCTCGCGCCAAATAAAGAGAGTTCATCAGTCCGAGACTTTGGTGAGTATGTTTGATTTCTTGTGATCCCCTGATTCCCTCACAGTAGACGACAACAGTCAGTTTCTATTAACTTCCTTGAGGTTCTGATTTTTTAGTTGAATTTGCCGAGCAGCGATTTATGTTCACTAGTTCTATTCAATTTTCTTTCAATACAATTAGTCATAGACAGTATTACTACTGAATGGAAGAATTATTTTTGAATTGCGCCCGCCCAGATTCGATCCCGGAATCTAAAGCTATGAAATATATTCTTAAAAGTGGGACAAAATTAGAACAATGTAAATATGCTATGCTTTCAACTTTTTTGCCTTGACGTCTTCAATTGTACCAAAAAGCAATCTATGAGATTCTACTCTCATAAAATGATGACATAATGATGAAAAATATCATCATTTTATGTTTGTTAATTCATTTCAAATTTGGTAATTCCTGAAATTCTCAGTTATTTCTCAAGTTATGTTCATGTATTGTGAAGAAGTTATGTGCTCAAATAGTTTAATTCTATTCTTATAAAATACAATTGTGGAAGTGCACATTTGAGTATAACTCTATTGAATATAACTGGTGCTACTAATATGTTCTAGTTTAAAATAATCGTCGCTAATTGCATATTTTTTAATAGAAATCCTTTGAAAACTGGATGATATCAGTCAAGTAGTTTGAATCAACAACTGATGCATTGAATTGTGAATTCTATTAGATCGTGATAGCCTCTCAATATTTTAAGGAGATAGGATCCGGAACATACATCTTACAAAACAGTACTACAGTTCCTCTGAATCCACAGTACAGAACACAACATTCACACATCATTTTGTGGTTTCCCAAATACCTTTCCTTCGTGACTGGCGATGTGCTCGATGACGGAATATTGCTTACATCATCTGGAGGTTGCCGGCTCTCAGTTATTTCAATTAGTAGACCGTGATGGCCACCAGCTAACAGCAGGTGACACATCCTCAGACATTACCTCCTGCAACTATAAAAATGCCTTGGGTCACAATATCCAGTTAATCATGATAGCCATCTCATGAATAGAAGGTAATACCTCACGATATTGAGGTGCTAGCTACTCGTATCCACATAGTACCCAACAGTACACCCTACAATACGCAGTTAAGATCACGACAGTTCACTTCTGATTCGGGAATTCAATTATTTCATACTTCACAGCAGTACCTCTAGCAGCTAGCCCTTGACCAAGCATTGCTTGGCACCAGCTTTGTCTAGTATTAATATTTTCACCCCTTTCATCAGAAGTGGGATGTATTGCCTGTATACTGTCAGTTTTATCTCTTACATCAGAAGTGGGATGTATTATCTGTGCATAATCAGTCTCATTTATCCTTACACATATATTTCGGCGAATGTATGGATGAAAAATAGTTCGATTTGGCCCATATTAAATACATCCAATTAGTATAAAACTATGGGAACGTTCCTTTTTATTATACATCACAGCCCTTCACACTATCTGAAGCTATATGGCTATCTAAGTTCTTATAATCGCAGGTAGACTATCTATTATATTGTCTGATATACTAGTGTCACGCTGCGGGTGGGTGTGTAGCCCCCATTGAGGCTTTGCTGTTGACCAGGATATTTCCTCCTGAACCTGGACAAAAACGGGGATTCGCTTGGTAAACATGACGGACCCGTTGAGATCGATTAGCATAACAACGTTAAAATAACGACGAGGGGAATATAATTCAGAGCGAGTATATATTTAAGATAACAAAGAAAAGGCAAGGTTATAGAGATTTGAATATTACAATATATAGATTGCGTTTACCAATAATCACGAAAGGGCAATAGGAGTTGACGCATTTGTAGCTCGCTACTTAGATTTGGTAAGTTGAAGAAGATTTTTCCAAAAACCCTGGCAGCTGGTCACACTTAAATACTTTGCGACTACTAAACTCTTCCGAACAGATTTTTAAGTTATTGGCCATGTGATACCTCATCTGTCCTACGACTATACGCCGCTTACTTATTGTTAACCCGTTACTGGGTGACGAGAATGTTCTGGAAAGGCGCTCAAGTATTTGCGGCTTCAGCACCTTACTCGCCGCATCGAGTCTCGGCACATGCGGTGCTTAGGCGTTGTTCACACCGGCGACTTCGGCTTTGGACTTCTATGCCTATCCTTGTCTAACGAATGTAGTTAAGAAGAGATAGTCAGTGATGCTAGTTTGCTCAAAGCCAGGATAATTAAACTGGTCGGATTTTACAACCTTTTACAAGCGTTGTGGAGATAACGAACCTTCCTAACGAAAAGTAGGTAAGGTGAAATGGAGAAAAATGAAAACCGATCTGAACTTATGTAGTTATGAATCTATCAACGGCATTGACAAGGGCGCACCAAAGCCGATGGCTGTGTACTATCGACATGCGAAGTCGAAACGCGCTCGCTGTGTGAATGCATCGGGCCTCGAAATTTGAAGCTCGTCGTAGCCAGCCAGCACCCTTAATCGGACTGCTGCGTAAGGCTAGTGTTTCAAATATTTGTAACAAACGCAAAAGAATAAAATCCAGAATATATATTTTGGAATTTATCTGAAGTGGTTTATTTTACGATTTAGGCGATTATCACACCACCAAAAGCATAGCTGACCAACACTTGGCCGTTAAGATTTTTTCTAAGACGTATTGTTAATAAAATATATAAAATAAAAATCTTTTCAAATAAAGGAAATGCTTTAATGAATATTCACTGAAATACGTTGTAAGCAATGTCTTCGTACTAGAATTCCATAAAAATATGACTTGGAACAATGTCTCGTTTGTCAAATGTAATTCTAAAATACAAACTCCACAGCGCTGGTGCCAGTGGTTGGTTACAATAATAATCAGCGGTTTACATGAGCGTTTCTCCCAAACCCCAGTGGGCGCAAAACAGTAGAGAACTAAAGAACCAACCTTATCAACCCCTGTTATTCTGAGCACAACGCGGAAAACTCACCTTTTGTCACGTTCCACCAGCAGGAACGAACCAACCGCCGCAAACACCCACCCACCCCATGAAAACACGATTTTGTCAGTCAAGGTACACTGACGACGCATTTCCACTGTTTCATCAGCATCCGTCCGGTATTTAAATCCAATGTTTGCAGACACCGGCACAGAGGAATAATTAAACTGCTGCTGTCGCTAGAGCTCGTGAAACATAAGCGATGCAATGACAAATAGAATGAATTTCCAACCGCTGTTCCAGTAGCTCTCCTCGTAGAGGGACGCTCCTTAATATTCTAAAACATCAATACTTTGGAGTTTGTTATGTTGTGAAATTTTCATTTTCTTTTCGTTTTTATTTTCATTTTGAGGCTAAAGTTGGAAGATTGTTTTCGAAGTTGGATTCCACGTAAAATGCGTGAAAATTTACATATTCACGGAACGTGACGTGCTTTTGGGTGCGTACGATTGTGTTTCCGGGTGAAGCGAACGCAGGGAAATACGAATACTCATTTGGTTAAAACATTTCCGACGCAAATATACATTGCGTGGTCGTGAGGATAGAGAAGGGAGTAAGAATGGAGGGCACATCGGTAGCATGGCCGAGCGGAATTATTCTAATGCTATTATCTGCAATTTATGGTAATTCCAATTTTGTGAAGTTGTTAAAATGGAGGTGTTGATTTCTGATGTTCATGTTTAAAAATGATATAAACGAAATATAATTTTGAAAATATTATATATATTTTAGGCAGCCACATGTGTAGAAGACTGTATAGAAGAGAAAGGAAAACCATAGACAAAGACGAAAGATATGTGAAAAGAGAAGAAGTTGCAAAATATTAACGCCATATTTTGCAACTTGTTCTCTTTGTATAAAGGTAATTGATAAATCAATGCACAGTACTCCTAGTGACTTATTACCAAAATAACTGATGATTATCTTTATGAATTTTAGCGTCCTTCACCAAATGAAATGTAATACGGGTATCAATTCGATTAATCTGTCGCGAAGATCTTTTTTGTAGATCCGTATCAAACCGGTTTTTGTTTCAATAGGTGACAATAATCGTCACTTAACATCGCCATTTTACCATTAATGCACCCTAAATTCTATCAAACCTTAAACATGTACACATTGATTTTGAAACAGCAAACATAGTTTTGGGAAGTAATTTCGCCGTAATTTAGTGGGTCTAGCTTGTTTGCGTTGATTTTGGTGCAGTAATTAAATGACCACCGGCACGACGCGACGTCATGTAAACCATATATGAAACAACTTGGTTGGTCGAAGGCAGAGCCAAATATAGTTAATTTTCAATTCGCGTGATCTATTTAAAGGACTATCGCAAGGTAATCACAACCGATTTAATCGCGGAAAATGTATGAAAATCAGGAATGCGGAAATAATATGATGATAAATAACCATTTCTTTTTTATTGCAAATGACATAAACACGTAAATAAGGATATTTTTTTTAAATTAAATACAACATAAATAACAGCATACAATTTTCTCCGTTATTCTACCAACAAGCGATAAAAATGAAATGGGAAACGTCGTAAGAAGATTTTATTGTTGATTTTCTGCACCATTTCTCAAGTATCATCTTGAAACAGCTTCTATTCAACATACACTCTGAATAGAATGGATGTTAAAGCGGGGAAAAACTTATTTTTGTCTAAAGTCACAATATTGAATTCGGCCTCCGGTATACACTAGGGTGTAGCCTAAACCAATGTCGAACGTGTGATTCGTTGAATGCGCTTACGAGTTTTAACGAAATTATTACCCCGCGAGTTGTAAATTCACGGAGCCGTACTCAAAGGGCTTTATTGGTTTCCCTAGCGGGGTTAACGAAATGATGGAGTATGGGAATCGTACTTACGCAATCTGATGCTGGATAGGACCTGGCTTTATCTACCAAGAAACGCAGGTGTAACAAATCCACAAATTAATAGAGTTTCAATTATGATGACAAAACAGTAGATACAAGGCAAAATAAGCTTTTTCTCTAATCAATACTATTTGTCTCTAAAGTGACTTACATTACATTTATTTCATTTCTTGAATTACATTTAAAGGTATAAGTGAATAGAACTAATAAGCACATTACCTGATACTCGATAAAAAAAGAATGTGGCATTTTTTCGCCTTCAATTAAAATAAAATGATACAAATTTCTATTGAATTATGTAATGAAAAATAGCGTAAACTATATATTATGGTGCTAGGTTTATAGTGATTGTGTATAAAGCTGCTAATCGGCATTTAATTGTAAATGTGCAATGGAATGAGTTATTTTCACGTTTTGTTTTGCAACTTGCGAGTGTTTTTACAAGCGTTTCGTGGCGTTACTAAAGTGCTTGCGAATTGTAAACTTTGCAGCGCAATTCGACACCGCCTGATTGACGTCAGTGATGATTCTACATGGCCTAACATAACACTCGAGAACTACGTAATTCCGAAGCGTAATAATCACCGAACAACCATTGATTTAGCAGTTCAAATACATTAAAATTAGAATTTCTATTAATATTGCAAAAGTTCCATTCACTACATTTACTTTGTTTGCGGAATTATAAAATGCTTTAAGTTATAAATACTCAATTTACAAAAAAAATAATGTAAGAAAACGTCCTGAATTGATGTGTGGCAGACAATCTGCCAATTTATTCACAATTGCAATTCTGAATAGAATCTCTGTTTATTTCGTAAATTAATTATTTATATAGTAGTATACTCCACTTTGGCTCGGGTTGCAACTCATACGAGTGAGGAAAAGGCGAGCGAGTTGTTCACTATATTTCTACGACTATTTTCTGTTTGATTTCTCGAGCATCGACTACTATGGTATTTAGCTCTATTTAATTTTTGTCAATATAATTAGTCATATTAGAGGCTAAAACTGTTGATAAGAAGAAGAATTTAATTTACTGAACAACCACATCGAGAATCGAACTCGGGGCCTCGTGGTCAGTAGTGCATTAGTCTATTAGTCAATAGTGAGTTGCGGCTCAAAACGGCGTAAAATCCAGTGAACACAAATTATTTCTATATGTGTACTACACATATCAAACGCTTTATTCAATTCCGTGACGAACAACTGTCAACTTGTCAGTTTCATTGGCATAATGAATTGGCATTCCATAAAAAAAATGATAACAATTTTGGAGAACATAAAAATAAATCATCGGAATTGGGCTGCGAACATTTTGTTAAGAGATGTTTACATTCTCGAACGCACTACTACCATCATATTGTCATGAAGTATGACCGAAGTGAAGCTGTCTACAACTACACACGTAGTTGGTAACACACCGTGCATGACATACGGGGATTGCAAGTTCAAGTACTGTCGGACGCATTTATCATTTTCTCCTTCTAATTATTGCAATTCGTGTTTAATATCCTAAAAATTGCCTACTGATGATTATTTGTTCATATTGATATGTTAAAGACAGCTACGCTGAGGTCATACTTCATGACAATAACATCTAAAAATAAATGTCAAAAATATCATAGTAACATAGTACTGTCCTCTTCATATCCCTCGCAGTATTCAACATAGAAACTTAAACCATTAGCAGTATGCAGTATGAGTGCTAATCAAGCACAATCACTTCGCAAAGAGTGGTTGTAAGCTCCCGGCCGCCACTGTGCTGTTTGCACGCGAGCCGATTTATAACCCCACCACTTGCTGATAAACAGGCGTAGTGATTTATTGAGCGCAGCTTGCCTACCAAATGGTAGCCAGAGCAAATACAAACAAAGCAAATATTGCATTCGCGATCAACAGCATCAATGGCGCTATGAAAATATTGCGCAACTAGAGTTAACGCGCAGTTATGTAAAGTAACTGATAAAACGGTCAATAAAATCAACAGATACTGCAGATACCGCGATATCGGTCTATTTTAGTTGATTGAATTGGACTATGCAATCACGTCGTAAATTAAATGTGTATTTCATTTGTTTTGATTAATTTGATGCTTTCTAAGTCTGATTTAGTATAGCTCAAAGCTTAATTTTATCTGGACTATAAATTTTCGATTTATTCAATCGGAGTAGTGCAAAAAGAAATAAATATTCTGTCGGATGCTATAGATTTAGGGATTGGAAATCAATTTCATTTGTTTTTGAAGTGATTGAACTTCTTATTGAGGTGTTAACCGTTTCATTGCGTAACGGATACTGCAGCGGTAGGCGCGCTAGCCTTATTTCTTTTTTCACTCTCTACACAGTGTTTAGTGAACGATATGCATGACAGACGATGATGAAATATCGATATTTGTCGAAATCGATATTTCCAATAAGAAAACCAACTTAATGAGAAAAAGAAACAAAAATACTACATTCCTTCTCGACACCGTCCATTCTTCTTCTTCTCGCTCCGCCGTCTTCGTCAGCTACTGCTTTCTTTCCGTCAGGACCTTTAAGGTTGCCACCCCCCCTGCCATTCTCTTTCAACCAACCTTGCACACTCTTGCCCGCATTCCTAACCTGCTGCGCCCATTCCCCTTCCAGCTTTATACATACATTCGCCATATGGTCTCATGTATCCCGGCCCATTCCACAAAGTATACAACTGTCATACTGTTATTATTTCTTCCCCGCTCCTCAGATCCGCATCTAGCTCTTGCAACTAGTATTTTTTCTTCCACACTTATTTCCTTGCTTCCTATATACTCTGGTCGTCTGCCAATTGTTTGGATACCACGATATATAGGGTTATAGGTACTCTCACTAATTTTACGTTGTCTTTCTTGTTCTTCTATCTCTGCTTGTCTCCTGCAAACATTTTTCGATATATCAATATCGAAATATCGCATTGAAAATATCGATATTATCAATATCGAACAAGTCGAAATTCCACAGAAACGACATCTGTAAATGGGTCTCGTAACAGTGATAATTAATTTACTTGGAAGCTCTGAAAGAAATATAGAGATTTATATTAAGTAATAGTCGATATTTATGTTAATGATTTTAAATTTTCATTTTATCGTATGCTATTGCAATAAATAATTTTTGATATTGTGAAAAATTTGCTATAAATATTAATATTTATAATCATCTGCACACTAGCGACCCCTGAGTCTTTGCTAGAATTCACCGTTTAACAGTGGTTGGTTTCATTTTAAATCATGTTATGCAGATGGCGGTTACATCAATGACATGTCAAAACGATATCAAAAAATTCGATACCGATATATCGATATTGTGGAAAATGAAATTATCGATAAATATCGAAATTTTGAGGTCGATATATCGATAATTATCAATATCGATATTTTTTGACAAGTCTAGTGTACGATAGACGTTTTCTGTTGACATCTATAAAAATCTACTCATCGCGATATATCACCAATTGCAAAATTAGCGCAATACAATGCAGCCAACACAGGACAAGGAACTTCTATCAAAAACAACTCAACACTTACACCATATGAAAAACAACTTGATAAGCAATACAGCACATCAATAATAAAGAAAAACGTCGCATTACAATTCACATTGTCATAATATGTAATACAAAAAAAACTGTAAACAAACCAGGCTGCAGGACCAATGAGGTCGGTGGTCAAATACGATATGGAAAAACAAAACTTATAATTATAATTATTTCTTGTTTAATAATATTGTTGGTCAATATTGAGTTTTATATTTGCCAAGGCAAGATCGTGTTAAAGACAAATGTGTCAGGAAGGATCAAGAAGGTTGTGTAGCAACTGGATACCCCAGAGCTTTCTAAGTTAACCTCCTCGGATTCAATTTCCTATCTAACCCTAATTTAAGGCAATCGCACGAAATCAAACCCAGCTCAATGTAACCTTAATCGTACCTTGATTATTAGTTTCAACGTGCTGGGACATCCAAGGAGAAAATTAACATTTTCAAAATTATGATATCGTTCATTATGAGCGACTATGAAATACTCGTAATATTGTAATATACTAATATTACGTATTAAGAGAAGTCTTCTTCTGCATCTTGTTTAGGCATTTTGCTTATTCCTACTTCAGTTAGGGTTTAAGTGCTCACTCCAACTCTTACGAGGCCTTCGCAGGTATGTTTTTCAACGTGCCGATTTACTTCGGGCCATTCGGACTATTCTTTGTTTCGTTCATTCGCCCTATGTGGTCATTCCATTCGAATTTTCGGTTGTTGCATCATTGCACAATGTCTTCTATGTTTTTGCAAGCTCTTCGATTGTCTTCATTCTTTATCCGGTCTTGAAGAGTTTTGCCCTCTATGTTTCTCAGTCTTTTAATTTCTGTTGTTCTGAGTAGACTTTGCGTAGTTGTCGTGTCTGCACGTGTTTCGGCTGAGAACGGCATGATAGGTCTCACTGCTGACTTATATATCTTTACTTTAGCTTCTGTTCTTACATGATTATTGTTCCATATCGTATTTCTTAGGCATCCTGCTACTCTCAATACCTTTTTGACTTATGCTGCAGCTTCCTTATCCACTCTTGCGAAGCTTGAGATGTTCAGTCTTAAGGAATATATTTTGGAAATACAAGACCTAATAAGTTGACATGCTCTTGTAATATAATATAAGCGTCGATCGGTTATATTATCTGTGACACGTTCTAGAGTTAGTTATACAGTCAAAGCTGATTATAATGGAAAGGCATATGACCAACCGATTTTCCCATTATGGACAGATTTCCATTAAATACAGGTCAATACTGTACCACTTAAAATCCTGTACCATGATTGTTTCACTTGTTGCTATGTCAAATAAATAATATTAAGGAACTACATGACAGTTTGAGTGAAAGCGCAGAGCATTCCCTCTCCGCCAGCCTATATGTTTCCAGAAAAAGGAAGAATAGAAAACAAAGTGGAGAGCCAATATATTCACAAACCAAAGACCAAGCTCCCACATGAGAGCTTGAGAAATGAGAGATCAATTGACTTCGATTGTCAACGACTCGTCTTTGTTTAAATATAACTTCTTATCTATCTATATTTCGAGGGCTCTGGAGATTATAGACCGGGAAATTTATAAAAAAAAATCACAGAATATGTTTAAAGAATGTCTAATAAATCGGTATCAATATCGTGGTTATCGGTGAGATGAAAACATTTAATCGCGATAATCAAAAACGTGTTTTTTAAAGACCGCTTATATCGAGGGTTAGTTGAACATTCATCAAAATCGACGAGTATCATTTAAAACATTTACTGTAATAATTACTAGGTATATCTATATTAATAAACTATGCACTAATTTTAAGACAAGAAAATAATTTAGCCCGATTTTTACATTGTAAAATAAATTCATAAAATTAATTTTTACAGAAGGAACTACGAAAAACATGTTTGGAACAAATCTTACTTACTTTTAGTCGTACAATTCGAATCTGCATTAAAAGTTACCCCAACCCCACCCACTGGGAGTGGGGTTGAGGGGCTGAGTATACTACGATCATATTTCCCCCAGGGAATGTTTACTTTTTGATTACATATAATTTTTTCGTAGAGGGCATATTTCTTGAGAAATGTGAAGTTTTCACGTTAAAAAAACTCACCCGGTATAAACAGGAAACTTGTTCAGGCTCACTAAATAATTATACTGGTGAAACATCGTCATTAACGAATTGTAGGCGTAATGTCACTAAATTGATTTCCCACACCCTACATTCTAAACTTATCCATTCAAAGGCGCACAACTTTGGTCGTAATCACGTGCCAAGTCGAGACTGACCATTCTGAATATGCATTCCGAAACCAACTGCATTGGCACACAGCTCCATTCAGTCAGTAGAACTTCCTCTTCTTCTTGTTAAACGTCCACGTCGGAATTATTATATCACATCTTAAGGATTGCTCATCTTCTGAAAGGTCTTAATGGTCAATATACTCGTGATTCTTTATATTGCTTCTGTTTTCACTAGAAAGTGTTGTTGTGAAGTTTTAATAATATATCATTATGGCAATAACGTGCACGGACCCGGTCAAATTAATGAGGGAATTCATTCGCAACACACTCAGTGCTGAGCACGAGCAAGAGCAAGCACAGTTAAATGCATGCAATTAATATCCGGTCGACGCGACGTGTCAATTAGTGTTGCGTACGTGGTTGCAGAATTGGGTTGGGTTATGACACCATACGCCTCTGGATGGGGTGCCATTGTAAGGTAGGCCCATTGCGTCATTTGCATATTCAATTTCAGTTTTAAATAGGCCTGTAATTTCGCGCTACCTTCATTTGTCGATACGTTGCCGATCAATTTGAAACGGATTAAAATTGCATTTGAACTCGAAATTCTAATTACAGTTTAGATCATGTTAAATTAACTTTTGTAACTTTAGTTAGTTTAATGCGGTCTTGGAAAATACGGCTAGGTTATCCTGGTCCCTATTTGTTCATTGTGTTGTTTGTTTTTCGTGTTTTATTGAAATAGAAACCTGGATACTCGTCATACAGTCCGGAAGTAAGTCGAACTGTTGTCGGAAAATAATAGATGAAAAATATTGTTCAGTTAAAGTTTGATGCATTTTCGGCAAAATTTTTAGTTTAAACGTACTGTATAGATGGTTTATATCTAGAATACGGAGCGCTGTTTTTCTATACAGAATGAGATAATACAGTGGTCGGGTAGGCAGAACTAGTTAATTCCGGAGGACATAAATCTCCAAAGAAAGTGACCTGACGCATTTGTAGATTATCCACTACTAATGTTACGCGGTAGTCGCGGTTTTTAAGAACATGAATTTATTTCCTGTTGATAGCCCGGGACTAGACTTAACTGGCTATTCTGCTAAGTTCCTTGAGATATCGCGACACAAGTATTACCAAAAGCTCACCTCAGACGTCAAAATACACGAAATAACAAGCACAACTACTTTTTTAACTCGGCACAATGAATACACGAATACAAAAGAAAAAACACAAGTTAACACGACAACTCGCCAGAGGAGAAATAGGCTGAATCGGGCGCGAACCACGCTTTTATGGTGGCGCAGCGCCCCCTCCCTATTGCTACTGAGCGCATCCCCAACGTCCCCTATCTTAAGCAACCAACTCAACAATTAATTTATTCGATTAAATGTACAAGTATATATACAACTCAAAAAATAGTTTTTAAAAGCAAACCTCGATCCGCAGATTTTCCGCTTGGCAAGCAGAGACGCTACCAACCATGCCACACCGAACTGTTTACCGGGTACTCACCGATATGATATATAAACTTGAATTGATATTTTCAAACTCCTATTAAAGGATAATGCCTGAATGTCAGCTGAACACTCCAATCATCCCGCGATGATTCATCTGTCGATAATTCGACACTTACTTTATCATTTACTTACAACCAACTATTATTTGAAAAATTTACAGAGTAAATTTTTAGTTTTAAATATGCAGAGCTATAACATTCTTATAACTTTATCTATTCCCATTCGGTCTATAGGTGCGATTAACGCGCACAAACCTCGGAGATCTATTAACCACGCTGATCAAGGGTTCACTCTATATGTTTAAAATTATAATATTGTATTTTTCCTGGAGACCTGGCCATCGACAACTATTGTCCTTCAGGATACATGGATATATATATTGTTCGTTGAGTTTGCATTTATTCCATCTCCTAGATATTGTTATAATGTGATGTTGATGTTATTGCGGTACGCGGTAATATTCCCGAAAACATTTGCCCTCTTGCAGTTTCTCTACAGCATATTGAGCAGGAACGCTGCGTGCCGGGGTGACGAAGAGCTCTAGGAGTCTCGTTTGGAAACGACGCGACGGGTTGCCGACGGGTTGGCGTTCCGTTGAAACCAGGAAAGACCAGTTTCAAGTAGCACGTCCAAAAGTTTCGTTTACGTTACCTGTCCGAAACTACGCGATCAGAAACTAGTTATTAGAGACAACCTCACGCTACGATGGTTCAGCAGCCAGTCCTCCTCGATCCTTGCGCAGTGCGGAGCCTGTTCGAGGATCGACGCAGGAGCGCATCTTAAGGGCGTAGCGCAGGTGCGGTTGGAATTAAATATGCACGGCAATTTCAAACCGCAATCATATTCGTTAAAATATGGTTACTGATCGTCTAGTAACTAGATGTATTTGTATCTTGACGGCATGGTACGGACTGAGCAGCAGGTGGCCGGGGCTGTGCTTTACTGCGCAAAGATATACGTCGAGAAAACTCTAGTGGGGGGAATGAGATGGCGTGACCTGCATATGTCGCTAAATTTGTTTAAGTTGAAAACAATACTAACAGGTTTATAAAATACCAAATGTTATCTAAAAATATATACTTTTTACTCACAAAAGTTTCATTACCCCCAAACATTTAATTTTTACCCCATTTGGAGTTTCCACGGTTTCCCGTCCGCTGGGCTAGTCTGAAAAGCCCAAAACCAAGCAAATATTTTCAATATTTTCAAGACTTTATTTATTAATAGCATATGTAATTATTGTTATAATTAATGGTTATTGTTAATTAATTGCCTAAAACTAATTCATTTTTAAGATTCAGTTGTTATAAATTATAACAAGGCTTAAAATTGATGTACTTTAACGAAATGAAAATGTTTTCATCCATTTTACTACCTTGATTTAGGTGACGAACTGGTGGTACTCTTCGTACCTGAATTTTCCATTTTACATGAATAAAAGATTACGATTAATGGAACTCGTAATTAAGTTATCAACCGTTTGGCGTGCCTTTGCATTGCTTGTGCGGGCGAGGCCTGCTTCCAGGCGCCTTCACCATGATTAATAAATGTTGCTTTGTGGTTAAATGGATATTCCTTCTCCTCCTGAATATTATTTTTGAAAATTCCGGGGAAATACAGCCTTTATTTAATATCCAACCTTTGGTTGCTACTTTTATTAAACTTTAACAATTTTTAATTGACCAGGTTTCTATAATATGTATTAAATAATAATAATAACATATATATTGCAAAAAAAGCAACAGGCACTGTTGCAGCGCATTTAAAATTGGTGCCGAATTTATTTTACTTTTTGTTGGCGCTTTTGATGGCAAATTAGAGATTCTACAATTTGATTTTGAAGAAGTACCAAAGAGATTCTTTCACTAAGCAGATACTTACTCTCGTATTCTGGACTTGTAAGTGCGCAGTGATTTTACGCCATTCTTAGTTTTGTGAATTAAGATTGTTTAATTCACCTTCCATACTTCACGAGATTATCGCGAATCATTTTGTTTAATTGTAAGTGAGAATTGCCTCACCACGATTATTTTCGACATATTCGCCACAATTGATTTCCACATCATTGATATACTTATTTCTGGAGAATCACAACGTCAAACTAAGGGAGTCCCAACTAGGCTTGTCAAAAAAATAGGAAAACCGCAATGTCCGGGTTTCCGGTTTTTGTAAATCTGCGTGTATTCTGTACGGTTTTTCTGTGAAATCCCTGGTTTAAAATCCGAACAAAAACTCGTTCACAGCGCCACCTAGTGTAATATAAAAAATACTATACGCATGAACGTTATTTTATTTTCATTGGCTACTAAAATAATGAATATAAATAAAAACAAAAAATAGAAACAAACATTTGGAAAAAGATAAATTCAATTACCAGTATTCCCAAAGAGAATGGCTATTCTCATTTTTCCAAATATGCATGAAATACAATCACTGGTCAATGTCAGGAAAGATTGAAGGCTTCGTTCGCTAGTACTACAAATAAACATGTTAAAACACGAGCTGATACGTGACGCAATAGCGGGAGCAATTAATCGCTGTTGTTTTAGTGACAAGTATCAACAAGCTCTCGCGCACTCGCCTCGATTTCGGTTTGG
>WSZQ02094152.1:0-12708 GCA_019419845.2 Weissflogia rhopalogaster | reverse complement strand
ATTTATTTTATGAAGTCTATTGGCAGCAAAATGTAAAATGGTGTAAAGGATGAATGCCAATAAAGGTCATACTACTAGTTAATGCCAAAATATAATAGTCAGTAATTTATTAATTTTAATACGGGTGGTGCCATCTATTGACTAACGTAAAAAGTTCGACCTTATTAGAAATACAGATTCCTACTTCAGCTTTTTAACAGAGCTTTGTAATCCTACTATTATCGAAAAGATGGCGCAACTGGATGTAAGTTCCGTAGCAAACTTTGAAAAAAGTTTAGAATTAAAGTTTTCCTAAATTGTATAAAAAAAATTATTTAATTTTTTAAATCCTCCAACTTTATCTCTTCTCATTTTTGTGATTCTCGTACCAACATTTTTGATAGTGTTGTAAAATTTTCGGAAGACGCGAAGAGGTAATGTTGAATTTGTTATTGCGAACAAAATTATATTGTAATGAAAAACTTTCTGGCATTTAGGAAGTTTTATTATTTATTTTCTCCTTATAGAGAAGGATGTCCTCTTTCATAAGTTATCATTTTTACTTTGTTTAGAGAACTGCGATAGTGTGTTAGGATATTGGTCTAGTGGTTAAGTGGTGCGCTTCTTGTTTGGGCAAGGCGGGTTCGAGTCCCGTCTGCGGCGAGAAAAATACTTTTTTGAAATTGTATTTTTAATCATACGTTTTAGTAAAATAGAAAGGACAACCGCCGCTTCGCGGCGGTAGTTCGTTTTCCCGATGGGATGCTATCTTATGGTTCGCCGCTTCGCGGCGAACTGCGCCGAGTCGCGACTCACAAGTGGCCGTCGGCGGGGTGGCGTTCGACCCAGGTGGGCTTCGATCCTGCGATCTTCTCATCCCTAGCCATCCACCTTGCCACTGCGCCACATCAGCGGCATACACCTGGCCGAAATTTTAGGGACTAAAAGGAACACATTTTCATACTTGTAGTTTATGATGTACAGAGATTAAGATTTCAATATTTTTAAATGTAATTTGACGAATTGAAATTTGAAAGATATTGTATTGATTTATTCATCAACGCATTTACCCAAGGTTCCTCACCACCAAAAATATCTCGAAAACCACGCACTTGAAATTGTTTTTGATCATTTTATACATTGTCTAGCTTTTGTCATAAGATTTTATTTTGGATTGTTAGTTTTTGATCTTATACCATAATAGGAACGGATATTTTCTTACGAATCGCTAGTAAACGATACTCCAAATACTTTCCCTCGAAAAACACATACAAATTACCTTTTTCCCCGGAAGGATAAACGTCACTTTAATAAAAACGGAAACATTACTGACTATTAAAAACCCATCAGAAAATAAGACACCTAAGAATTAAGAAGAATAGTTGCTTTTATTTAAACAGACATTTATACAATTATAAACTGAATAGTAAACTGGAAAAAAGTAACATAGTAGGTAAACATTAGAAATATCAAAATATTTCTACCACTGGTTCCGTCTTCTTATTCGGCAGGTGCACCTTCATATGATTAGTCAAATTAAACTTAAACACGAATGTTCTGGGACACAGTTCACACTCATAATTACGTCGAACATGACCATTCATATGTGCTTTAAACGAATGCGAATTGGCCAGCTTCTTTCCACATATATCGCAATCATACAACCGAAAACCTTAACAGAAAAACCTCGAGTAAACACCATGAATAACACAAATCTGAATTCAACTAACCATCTGGACTATGAATATCCATATGTTTCTGCAGACTGTTCTCCTGCGCAAATCCTTTCCCACACATTGTACAAGAAAAGGGTTTCGATTGTGCGTGTAACTTCATGTGCATCTTCAAATGCGATTTGAGCACAAAACTCTTCTCGCATTTCTCACATTGAAAACTGCGTTTTTCCTTGTGAAACTCCATATGCATGTTATAGGTAAATTTATGTGCACAAATCTTTCCACATATTGGACATTCTAATCCGACTTTGCCACTGCTTATGACTGAAAAAAGATATGAAAAATAAACGATATAAATATACACATAATGATACAAACCTTCCTTCATATTTTCTGAGGAATGACACATTTTGCGATGTTTAGTAAGGACGAAATTTTCGGCAAACGATTTGCCACATATGATGCACTGATATTTCTTGAAATGCTTCTTGAGATGATTCGTTAATTGCGTTTGGGTTTTAAATGCTTTCACGCATAAATGACATTGAAAGTCGCGTTGATCGCTATGCGATGCTAAATGCATTTTTAGAGAGGCCTTTGTGCGGAATCTCTTTTCACAGATGGTGCATTCAACAGGACGTATATCTACAAAATAAAATCGTAAATATATTTAATGATCTATATTTGTATTAAAAATAGCTCTAGGTGCATGCATGAATCCATTCAAAGAAACTCAATAATATTTTTATGAAACATAGTAAATAATAAAATATATGATATACCTGTATGAATCATCTTATGATCTCGAAGAATACATGCCATCGTAAACGTTTTATCGCATATATCACATCGAAATTTATTCTCATTACGATGTTTTAACAAGTGCTTTTTGAATCCATACAACGATGTGTACGTCTTTCCACATATATCGCAACAATGAACAGCTGAATCTTCAGTCGGATGCATTGCTGAAGTGTGATGTCTCCACGACATGCGCAGCCTAAACTTTTTGCCACACGTTTCACACTCATATGGACGTTCGCCTAAAATGTATCACATGTTAAGTAATATGAAATATTAATAATACCAAAAGAGAACATACAGCGAGGTACAATCAACGATTTATACTTCTTTTTAAAGTTTGTTATCTTAAAAATATGATGCCAAATGTGATGATCAAATAAAAAATCGAAGAAATAACGAAGTCATAACCGAATGAGATGTTTCAATTGTTGGATTGCCTTTTGGGAATAGTAATTTTGTCAAAAATTGATTCTTTCAAATCGGCTATGATAAATACTAAATGACAGTAACTATTGTCGCTAATGTGCACATTTAATGTGTGCAGAGTTAGAATATTTCTTGAATTTACTTTGTATTTTAACCCCTTAACATAAAATAATCTAAATATACAAACCTGTATGAACCGTTTTATGGTCCTTCAATCTTGTCATGGTGGGAAATGATTTCTTACAAACATCACAACGATATACTTGACCATGGTGATATTTCTGCAAATGCCGATGAAAACCATCATATGAAAGAAAGACCATGCCACATTTCTCACAACAGTAACTGCTCAAAGTCTTATCAATCATTATCTTATTGTATTTGCCTCTAGGGGGTCTTCTTTTCTTTACTACAATTGCATTTTCTTGCGTCGAGTTTACACCTTCAGTTCGATCATTGGTTATATCTTCGGATAACGCTTTACATAAAATGGGATATGCTTCGGTTATTGCAGATTTCAATTGGTCTTTTCTTTGGTAATTATGTTCATTATCATCACAAAGATCAATTATTTCTGCTTCTTCGTTTTGTTTATGGCTATGTTCAATATACTGATTTTCCAGAGAAGTTTGAATCGTTGAACTCTGAATTAAATGCCCTTCTAACTGGTTAATCAACTCCAGGCACTTTTTACAAATATATGTACAGAATAAATGCTCTTCTATGCGAACGTTTAGTACAGAATTCCGTATAAAGTCACTGACTTTCGTTTGCTGTTGTGTCTTACATTTTTCGATGTCCACTTCAATTTCACGTGTTAACTCAGTCATGCAGAAAAGACAAAGACTTCCACTAGGACTGTCCTGGATTTCTGTAAATAAGTTTAATTGTTAATTTCAATTATTATTAATAGAAATGCATGTATCATACCTACAACACATTCTTCAACATCGTTATCAACTGTCGCGATACTTGTATAGGAAGGCATCAAGGTCGGCACCGCATTTTTCTTTAAAAGAGAACCATCTTTGTAAAAGTAATTATGCTTCTCAAAATGACGACTGCAAATCTTCCAGCCAGGTCTCCTCATCTTTGTGATTATCTTGTGATTGTCGCCAAACATTGCTCTCTGCCACTCTGCACTTCTAAAAAACAGATATTTCTAAGCGTCTAATTGGTTAAATTACATAGTTCAATCTGTTTATGATATACCTTTTCTCGTCTTTAGGGAAAAGATGAAGGCGAATTCCTTCGCATTTTTCACCGCCACAAACTAGACAGTATACGACACCCATCTAAATAAAGTTCAAGATTAACATTATGTTAGATGTTTCGTTTATATTTGCCCATACTTACTTTGGTTTATAAATCCACTGAAAATTCAAAAGACGGCATTTACTGGAAACTTATGTATCATCTATGATTTCACCACTTTTGAGGTTAACGTTTATGCATAGAATATAACAGACGATGGTCATCAAGATGGAACCGATGGAGACACGTTTGGTGAAGGACTGTGAGGGCGCTGTAATCGCGGTTGACGCGAATATATCTTTATTTGAAACTTTTGTTTCCAAGTTGCTTGATTAATTTAAATATTAATATTAATTTAAAGTTTATATTATTATTCCCAAAGGTTTTCGACATGATTGCTGTGGATGAAACATTGGCAAATGGTGGTAGGAGTATAAAGGATCGCCACGAGCGTCATTGCTAGAGAAATGAATCACCATTTATATATGATAACTTTCAAGGAGAGTCCACGCCCTGATAAATGAGTTTCGCAAAACCAAAACTTATTACAACAATTATTTTCTCCAAAACTGTCATATAGGATTTTCCCCATAATTTTTTTCAAAAATCTTGTACCCGACACTATTTTTTCGAAACTCATTTGACAGGGCGTGAACTCTCCAAATACTCAAAAACTAAACTAAACACGCAAATTATAAGAATAACAAAGTTGTTTTCTATCAGTTACCGGACAATTTATAAACTTACAATTAAGAAAACCCTATGCGACCGGTATCACGTAGCGGCAAAATGCGGAACTAATTCAAACTTTGTTCTAACATATTTTCTAATCTGCATGTTATAGAATGCCCATTCTTGGACGGATCGATTCTTCAATAAATATAGTTTGTTTTGATATTCATATTTACGTCAAAATGTTGGATATTTATTGAGATATTTATCGTGAAAAGGAAACGTCTTTCCGAGAAATGTCGAGTTTAAGGTTTTTCATTTTTTTTTCATATTTCCCGTATTGCTAGGATAATAAATCGTGCACCAATCGATTCAGCGTGAAAATATGTTATAAGAACAATAGGTTGGAAATATATTGCACTATTGCCAACAACTCTTTTCTGTGTAATCACAAAGGATGCCAAATGTATTTTTGACGAGTCAAAAAAAAAGAATAACAATAAATACCTTCAACTCTTTTCTGTAATATCATCAAAGTCGTAGATATTAGAAAATCGCAGTCAGTAACTTACTTAGTTACTGTTTCAAATGATCATATTTCTTATGATCGGTCTCATGTTTTCCCAAGTAAGCAGCACTCGCAAATTGGTGGCCACGTACTGAGCACGGAGGAGGTTGAATATCTAAATGAATATTCTTGTGCCTTCTTAGAGATGATCGCCCATAAAATCCCTTGCCGCATATCTCACAAAAACAAGTGCTGTTACCATAGTGAATATCCATATGCTCCTTTAATCTTTGCTTGGCTCGGAAGGGCTTTTCACAGAACTCGCATTTAAACGGAAAGATACCTAAAATATCCGTTAAATACATGTTCCATTTATTATAAACAAAGCTAACAGACCTAGATGAATCATTGAATGTTTCCTCAGACACGCTGGTTGCGAGAACGTTTTACCACAATCTTCACAGCGATATTTATATTCTCTTGTATGCGTTTTTCCATGGATATTAAACTTAAACTGTGATGTAAACACTTTGCCGCATGTCTCGCAACAGAAACTAGTGTAGTTCGGCAACGGATGTACAGAACCAAGATGCACATTCAATGAATCGCGTCTGCGGAAAGTTTTCCCACATTTCTCACATGTGAAAGAAGGCTTATCTACGAAAAATACATAATATTTTTTTAAATACATTAATTTCAGAGATACGATAAAAAACAAGATGCGAACTCATGAATGTGCAAAAAACAGTATGAAATGTGTGGAATAAAATTATTATGAAAAAGCAGAATCAATCACAAGAAAAATATACGCAAGAAAGTAGGAGTAAAAATGAAACGAAAATAAATTACATACCTTTATGCACCAAAGAATGAAGTTCCAAGTTACCTATACTTCGAAACGACTTTCTACAAACCTTGCAGCGAATTGTCTTTTTATTGTTGTTGTGATATGATTCATGATTTTTAAAGGCTTGGTATTTCCAAAATACTTTGCCACATTTTTCACAGCAATAGCCATTTGTTGAATTTATAGGAAGTAATCTAGCTCTCTAAAAATTTGTATAATTTAACTATGCATAAATTTACTAAAATTACTGTATTGTGAGGAATATAAGGAAAATTTATATAATATTGGGTATAATATTGATTTTCATCAAACGAATATATTTACCCAAATTACTTTAAATAATTCTAAATTTAAAAAATGTCATCTTACCTTCACTCTAGGATAATTCAGTCTTGCATTCTCATCACCAACGATTTCCACAGTATTTGTCCCCAATTTAATAAGAGAATTCCCCTCAATAGGACGTTTAATATTTTCAGGAATGCAATCACTGATATTCTGATCAACATTTTTTGTAAGCAACTGCTTTAAAATACTACCACTACCACCAGGATCTTTCTCAATATAACTCTTATCTTTAGATGAAGCCTTTTTATCAAATGTAATAGGAATGACTAAAGTTGGCACACTTTCCTCCTTGGATGTATCTTTTTCCAGATCACGTTTTTTAATTGGTGTTTTAAATTGTTTTAATTTCTTATGCTTCATATACGACGCAATAAGAGAGTCTTGGATAGTGTTGCATTTGTAAAAGTACTCTTCAAAATCATTAACCATTTTCATACAGCCTAAACAAAGGAAATAACTCTCCATCTCCTGATTATCATCAAGAAACAACAATGTGGTTTTGAGGAAGTTTTCGACGACTCTGCCTTCTTGTGTTAATTGCATTTGAATATCTACTTCATCTTTTTCATCCAAAACCTTCATACAAAAGAGACAAATATGTCTACTTTTAATATCGAGAATATCTATAGAAAACACATTAGAATAATTCAATTTAAATGATAAAATTGATAAACTTACTGTCACTAAATTCTGCAACTTTCTGTTTCTTTGAAACAGTTTTACTTTCAGAATTTTGAATAAGTTGGTTCTCTAAAATGTAATTTTACGAATTATCTTTTATTTCTAAGTCCACGAAAGAAACTACCTTCAACAAGAATTAAATTCGTATAATTATGATCCCATTCAATCGGAGATTCAATAATGATACCTTGAAAAGAAATCTAAAGTTAAATTTTGTGAAAACATTCAAATTTAGTTAGAAACTAACCTGATTTGTAAGGTAAGTTTATATCTGGTACTGCATTTCCTAATAATGAAGTTTTATTTTTGTTGAGAAGATTAAATCTTTGTTTGTTAGAAAAGTGAGCTCCACAAACTCGGTAGGTATTTCGGACTGCTTCCTCGGTTTTCATAAACAAATCTATTCTGCCTATTCTGGCTAACCATAACTAAAATAATTTGAATAAAAAAAAACAGTTTAACCTAACTATATTGAAATTATTTGTATTCTTACCTCAAAACGATTCGTAGTTTCATGGGGAAAACAATGGAAACCAACATTATCCTTTACATTGTTCCCACATTGGGGTACACAGCAACGAGTTATCATTTTAAGAAAACCTACGCAGTTTTTGAAAACGAAATTACTTTTATGCGATTTGTGGAAAAATGTAGTTTACTTGTTAAAAAAGTGTGGTTATGGTCAAGAAGTTGCATTTCAGTTGATTTCGTTGTTAGGCAACTTTGTATACAACAAAATAATTTAAACATGAAAAATATTTACGTAGCTACTAGACATCTCAAAAAATCGATATTTATCGATAATTTCATTTTCCATAACATTGCTATATCGATATCGAAATTTCTAATATCATTTTAACATGTCATTAAAGTAACCGCCATCTGAGAAGTATTCTGAGAAGTTTAAAATTGGCAATTTTTCTTTTTTAGGGTCACATTTTAGGTTCTATATAATAATTTTTAATCAATTGATACTTGATCAACATCGATTTTTTGCTAGTATTGCATTTATAATACTGCGACTTTTATGTATTATTGCAATTATTATATTTGTTGGAAAGACTGATAGATCTATATAATTATTATTAATAGTAGTAGTATTACTTTAAATATCGATTTTCGTCGTTATCATAAGATTAACAATAACAAAAAAGCACGGATACAGGTTAGGAACACTGCTGTAGCTGGTGTATGAGTCCGAGACTCTATGTGAATTAATGATCACTGCCGATTGTTGGGAATTGTAATTAGGTCTTTAATGTATCTGCAAGAACATAAATTTAAATTTTCATTCGAATTGACAGAGCGATTTGCCAAATATTTTAAGATGCATTTCAAATAATGTCATGCGCTTAAATCAAAAATGTTTTCACCAACTACTCAAAATTAATTGTTGATGTTTAGATAGGGTACAAACCCTACATTTATAGAAGAACACATCAATTGAAAAAAAAACATTAATTAAAACATTAATGTTTTAAACAGATATCATTGATCGTTATCAGTAATTGGCTTCCTATTATGGGTTTTTAAGTGTTGTCTCATATTAAATTTCTCCCCGAAGGATTTCCCACACTCCGGACAAGGATGTGGTTTCTCTTTGGTATGTCCTCGCATGTGTCGCCCCAAATGCGAAGGTGTTAAAAATCCACGACCACAAATTTCACATTGAATATTACGTGTTCCTGCGTGAATATCCATATGGATTTTATGCGAGTTCATATGAATGAATTTCTTCCCACATATATCACATTCATACGGATGTACACCTTAAACATATACCGGATGAGTTTTTTTAAAGTGAAAACTTCAAATCTCTCAAGAAATAAGCGCTCTGCGAAAAATTTGCAGATAATCAAAAAGTAACCATTCCATGGGGGAAAATGATCGTGGTTTACGCAGATTCATAAAATTGATTTTTATCGCTTACAGAAGCAACCACCAAAAAATGTTTCAAACAAATTGTCGCGAACCAATGCCCTATATTCTAGTTATTTAGTGCTAAGATTAGTTTATTTCCACTTAAGTATGTTTAGTTTCATCTCTTAACTCTCTCGAACGTAGACGACTGTAAGTCTATGTTCTATCACCAGACAACCTTAATTAAGAATTAAATACAATTAGGACTATTGCTAGAAATAATGGATATAGAGACAATGCGATTTAAAAAACCTAATTTTATGAAAACTTCGTTTTCAACTTCAATGTGGATTTTTCACCCTTATCCGATCTCGGGGGACTTTCCACATGTATGAAATTGTTTCTTATTTAATGTATTTTCATATGGTTTTCATATGTTCCTGATTGGGGCACTGGGAATTTCGTTTTCGCCGGATATATTATTGAAAACATGGTTTCATTCATATGTTTACATTCAAGAGACATTTTTACAATTGGGTATTATTAAATATTTACTCACCATTTTACTCCGAATTATGCGTGTGTCTATCACTCTCACTACTAATGTCGGTATCATAATCTGTGTCTCTATGGCTACCATTCGGAAGAATTATAAGACGTCGCAAATCGGAACTGAATTGAACTGAATCTTTTAAATAAGTGAGAATTCACATAATTAGTAGAATTTTTTCTTGTGTGGCGCTGCTTAAAGTTCCGCACATCCTTGTTTTTCGCTTCCTGTGCTTCTTCCGATAAGGACCCTATCGGTAACTTGAAATTGCTAATTACATTGGCACCATGAATTAAAACTTTATGTACACTGATAGGCATATGGTACCAACTGAATTATTCAACATAGAGTTGCGCGGTCTTATAACAATAGTGCTGCAGCTAGTTATGAGAATCTTTTTAAAATAAAGTTAGTTACTTTCCAACATTCAACTTATGAACATCCCCTTCTATTTCAATCACGAAAGCACCGGGTAGGTGTGAGTCCGAACTTTTTGAATTCTTTTGGACGAGCCAAGGAATTGGACTTTGTTAGTTTTATCTTACATGGCTGCGATCTTGGTTCGCAACACAAATCTTACTTACTTTGAGTGTCGTACAATTAGAATCTGCATTAAAAAATAGGGGTACCCATTTAATATTTCAAAGGTACTCCCACGCCCACGCACTGGGGGCTGGCCTTGGGGGGCTAAGTATAACACGATAATTTTTCCTCCATGGAATGGTTACTTTTTGATTACCTTGAATTTTTCCGCAGAGGTCTTATTTCTTGCAATGTTCGAAGTTTGCATTGATAATTCTAGTAAGTTTGTTGACACAAATTGTTTAGAAATAAAAATTTACCTTCATGAATATTATTATGTCTCTGCAAATTTATCTTCTGCGTGAATGTTTTATCACATATTTCACAACGAAATTTATTCTCATTTTTGTGTTTCCTCATGTGCATCTTAAACCCACTGATTGAAGTGTATTCCTTGCCACATTGGTCACAACAATATGTCTGTATTTCAGCAGGCATGTCCAAATCATCATTCATCTGTTCTCTTTTTGTTTTCTTTGTTCTGTCCGGTTTAGAGTTGATATTTCCAGAGGATTTGTCTACATTGTCTTCAATGTTTCCAGATTCGGTTTTAGGTAAAGGTTCCGATTTCGTATTTTTCTTTCTTGTACGTCTCTTAGTTTGCTTTTCCTCTTGAATTAAAGTTTCTTCAGTTTTAGATGCAGACTCTTCAGCTGATTTTGTCTCAATAATAGTTTCTTCTGTGTCTTCCGTTGGAACCTTATTCGAATTATATTGTATTACCAGAATCTCTTGTATTTCTTTTGACTTTATAAGGTATTCCTCAAACTGATTTATTAACTCTAAACATGATAAACATATGAAATGACTCCACAAAACATTGTGCAGTTCCACATTTAGAAGTGACTTTTTGATGAATTCTTCAAGGTTCGTTCGGTTTTGTTTCGTCAAGTTAAGCTGGATGTTTACTTCGTCGGCTTTAGTTAACATAGTGTTGCAGAAAAGGCAGGGGTTTTCTGTTTTTATTTCCATTTTATTAAAAGTTTTGCGATCGCAGTAACCGCGACGATAATAACAAACAACACACTCAAATTGGAGGTTAGATTTGAAAAAGATTTTATAGAGGTATGTACAATAGGCAATCTGTGAAGCATTTTCTGAAAGCATCAACGTTTTTGGTGCATTTTGAGGATGGCCCATTTTTAATGCAGATCTAACTAATTATTTAATTATCAAACTACATTTAATGGGAAATTGGTCCGTAAAAGAATTGACATTCTATAATATGCAAATTAGAAAATATTTTAGAACAAAGTTTGAATTTCACGTTTTAGTTCCGCATTTTACCGCGACGTGATACCGGCCGAGGGTCCCCTGAAATGACAAAACAATGTATCAATAACAATTATCGTGAATTTTCATTTCACGTTTCACAGCTCTGTGAAAAAATATTTTTGAAATAATATAATTTATGAAATGAAATAATCAATGTAGGTGATCTGTGGAAACAATGCAGTCAGAACATTGTTGGTAACGCTAGGAACAAATAAACAAACTTAACCTTACATTTTATGTTCTGCAGTAATAGCGTGAAAGTTGAAACTTTTTCTTAACATCTCAACTGTCGCGTCTGTTTCATTGCAGAGACGATCCTAAAAATCTCAACGAAACCAAATACAGTCCAAAGTAAAAGGATGAATATTGTAAACACTTGCGTGTTCTGCAGGATTGAACTATTAGATTTCGACCAAACAAATATCACTCTAGCAACGACTGACATAGGAGAAGAAAACCTCGCCGAGTTTATCAAAACTTCCATTCTACATCTCAGCAAATATGAAGAATTACATAGCAATTACATATGCGAATCATGTCTTGATGCCATAAACGCTTTAGAAGAACACTTCATCAAGAGTCACAACATTCAAAAAGCACTCGTAGATCAGTATTTCAGTGCTAATAATCCTAACAATACTATAATCGATGTGAATGATGCGGAATTCTTGGAATATGTTCAAAATGAGAGAAGTTACAACAACGAAGAAGCTGAAACTACATTAGAATTTAACGAAAAACATTTGAAAGACTTGCTATTAGAAGATGAGGAAAATATACCAAAAATTGAGACCAAAATTGCGCAACAAATAAAGGTAGAAGTTCAGAATGAAAAAGAAAACTGTCCTACTAGAAAAAGTATAAGACTGAGCAAGAAGAAGAAACGGGTATACAGTTTGAATCCGTCGTATTCAAGCGATGAAGATGATGAATCGGAGCATATTGCGGTAATTAATAATGCTGTAAAAATAAAAGGCGGAAATAGTAAATTAGTAACAGAAAATCTCATCGTTCAATCAACTTCAAAGACGGCAATTAATTTAAAACCAAGAGATCGAATTTACACTTGCGATATCTGCCAGAGACAATATAATGTTTATAATTCGTATTGGTCTCATATTCAGCAACATAAAAACAAGTTTGAGTGTAAAATCTGCCATTCGAAATTTTCAGAAAGAAGATATATGGAGAGACATTATTTAAGACATCGAGGTAAATAGTTTAGCTAATTTCTAGTTTATAGCAG
>WSZQ02094130.1:0-12715 GCA_019419845.2 Weissflogia rhopalogaster | reverse complement strand
CAATTTAATGAAAAAAGATATATCAGGTTTTCATGGTATGTTTATATGTTGTATGTTTCATTTTCTTATCAATTTTCCGTTACTTGTATATAGACAATTAAGTATATCAGTATACTTGTCCGACAAACACTTGTAACAACAAAAATTCAAACATGTGTGTTTGCCAAATATTTGTGCAAATATAGCCTTAAAAAATATCACACATGCTCATTGTTTGTTGATGTTTTCGAGTTCATTCAGAAATCTCATAAAATTTCTATTCAGGCTGTAAAAAGTTAGATAGCACTTAAAGGCCACTTGAAATTGTACTATATAAGCCGTTGTGTTCACAAACGAAAGCATTCAGTTCTGAATATTTAGCACTGAGACATCTTCATTAATCAAGTAAAACTTTTAAGTTATAAGTTAAAGGTATTAAACATCAAAGGTTCACCATGAAATCATTATGTTTGATTGTAACATTGGTGGTGGCTGTACGTGGCATCCGCTATACTCCACCAGAGGTCCCGGGCGTCCTTTCTTCCAAAGAAAGTTGGGGTATTCATGTGGCTAATGTTGACAACTTTGATTCAACGAATACAGATACGTTTGAGCAGGTAAGTTGAATCTACCTCTTTCTTCAGCTGTCTCTAATCTCGACGCATTTGTCCCATCACCTCTCAATCCTCACCTTGTCACAATTTCTTTATATACCTGTCGGCCTATCTGCCAAGAACTTCGAAAGAAATACAACTTCTTTATCATGTTCAGCATAAATTTATTTATTTAATCTACTTGTTCTTTTTTGCTCCTCCTCCTCTTTCGTCAGTTCTCCCACTCCTCCTCCATAAATGTCTATGTTGCCCCTTTATCAAAAATTGTTTACCTCAGTAGGTTTATATCTCCTGCAGTTTGTCTCATCAGGCCATCTACTGTCCTACTCCGTTTTCCTCTCCTCCATACTCTCTTTTTGATGTTTGTTGTTTGTTGACGTTTGTTGATGTTCCCTCTTTATAATTTCCTCTACTTTTTAAACGGAAAATATATGACAGTTCATATTATTATTCTTCTTCATGGTATCATCCATGCAGCCTTCCGGCATTGAGATAGTCTCCATTCTCCGTGTTCTAACTTCACTTACCTTACTTTCCCCATTCTTACTTCCAAGATATATCTCTCATCAAGCATCTCGGTATGTGCTATTCTTCGATACTTGTTCCTTCTGTTATTCGCCTTCTGTATTAATAAGAAATCAACCCTAGCGTTACTTGAGCAATTTGGAATTTGCTAAAGACCAAGACCCACCAATCATAATCTACGTCGGCGGAGAATGGGAGATTAAAGAAGGACAGCTGGGTGATATTGGTCAATTATACCATATTGCCAAGGAAAACGAAGGGGCCTTATACTATTTAGAACATAGGTTCTACGGTAACAGTTTCCCAAAGGCGTAAGTCCTCACTCCCAGTTTCATCGAATGTTAAGCTAATTATTAATTATGTCCCAGGGACTTCTCTACATCACATTTGAAATTCCTGACCAGTGATCAAGCCCAAGAAGATCTTCTCAGTTTTATCAGGGAAGTCAAATCCAACCCGAACTTCGCCAACAGTAAAGTGGTTCTATTCGGTTGTTCCTATTCGGCGACTCTGGCAACATGGACCCGCCATGATCATCCTGATGAGATTGATATAATCTATGCAACTAGTGGTCCTCAACATGCCCAATCTGACATGAATAGTATGTTTACCAAATTTTGATATTTAATATAAACTGTTCATTACTTGGTCTGAACTGTGTTTTACTTACTAGCTTATATGGACAAAACTTCATTGGTCCTTGGTATTGTCAACAACCAATGTTCTACTATTCTAAAGGAGGCTGGTCAACAATTGATGGCTATGTATGCTAAACCTCGGGGTGCTGAAAAGGTCCGTAAATTGTTCAACTACTGTGATCCCTTCAAACCCAATGATAAACTCGACAAGATGTCTATCTTCTATGATATGGCTGCCTTCTGGGGTAACTACGTCCAATCAGATCTGAATTCTGCTATCAAGAACTGTCAAACACTGAGTACTGACACAGTAGGCACTTCATTGGAAAAATACGCCAGGCTTCGAGTTGGGGATAGGAAACAGTGTGTTCCTCAAGATTATAATGCAAACCTAAATTCTTACAAGAACACTTCCACTGCCTCTGGGTCCCTGCGCCCTTTCTTCTACCAACAGTGTTCTACCTTCGGCTGGTTTGTCACCACGACCATGAATTCAGAGTCGCCGAATTTAATCTTTGCCCCGAATCAAGTGTCTCCTGACTATTTCCATAATCTTTGCCATGATGCTTTCTCAAAAACGTATGTCCACAACCTTTCTTGAGACAAGTAATACATCTGATGTTTTTTAGGATTAGTAAGCAAATTACAGAAGATGCTATAGAGTATACCAATGATAAGTATGGCGGACACTATCCAGATGTCAGCAATGCCATTTTTGTTTATGGTGGTTTGGATCCTTGGCAGCCAATGGGTGTTCCTGGCAACTACACTGATAATGTAGTCTACTATGTTGGAAGTAAGTAATCTAATGAGATATTTACAAATAGTTAACTTATATTTTATTCAGGTGCTGGACATTGTCATGACATGTTCGCTCCCTCTGCCAACGACGATGAGTATATGGCTCCCACCAAGGCTGGAGTTCGGGCTCAAATTAAAGAATGGCTTAAAGTTTAATAAGTCGTAAAATAATACTTGAGAATTCTGTAGTTGTAGATTTTTTATACCTGACCTTTAAATTGTTATTTGATTTCGTACCAATAAAGCTATGAACCTCAACGAATAATTTTAGAAACTTTACACCTAACCAGAAATGAACCCATTACTATTCCTGGAATAATCTAATAATCATAATCTAAAACACTGCATGGCTCTAGTCAGTTAGTTATGGGTGCTTGATGCCCACAGAATTTTACATTTGACGCATCAGGCATAGAAAAAATCAGTATATTCGTCAAACTCAAATGATGAATATTATATCTGTAAAGCGAATATTATATGTGGTCATCGCTCTTGATCATTCTGATGAAGCCAAGAAGATCCTTTTGGGCTTGATCGGAAGTCAAGAATTTCAGATTTTCAGTGGAGTAATCCCTATCGAAATAAATTTTTAATAACAGGAAGTTACACCAAACTGAAACTTACGGTTTTGGCAGACTTTTTCCATAGAATCGATGTTCCAAATAGTACAACGCGCCTTCATTTTCTTTGGCAATGTGGTACAATTGGCCAATGTCTCCCAATTGACCTTTTTTAACCTCCCACTCACCACCAGCGTAGATGATAATTGGCGGATCTTGACCCCTGGCGAATTCCAAATTGGAGAGGTACCTCTATGGGAATATTAACGCTTCAGCCATGATTCAGTGAAAATAGGATTTCATGAATTACCACTACCAAACAACCAAGGGTTATTAACACTTACCACAGTTTTCATAGTTTTGCTTTGTTTATTTGTTTTTATTCCGGCGCCAAATATACTAGAAACTTGTCGAGGAAATATGCGAAAAATGTTATTTGGTTTGAAAATATTGATAATTGCTTTGTTATTCTTTTGCATCTTTTCAAGGTAATTGCAGTTCTAGGCGGCGCGTGGAGTTGATAAGAGAAGAATTTATTTTGTTCCTATACAGTATTTTGTATGCGAGTATTGGTTAATGAGTTTTAGGATAAACTTTACACGTGCCTCTCAGGAATGTATCTTTTTTTTTACAAAAAGCGAACTAAATGAGTAGAGATTTATCAGCAATGAATATATTTTTCATTTTATAAATAATTACTAAAATTTCAAATAGTTTTATGCACAGAAATATCTTTTCTAAGTTTTATACTTTTCATATTTCTCATACCTATCATTTTCACTCTAAACCTATCTCTATTGGACAGAACGTACTCAATTATTTCTACTACCACCCTTATGCCTCCCTACTTTTTCTGTATTTCGTAGAGTAGGCTTGAGGGGTTGGAAGAATTTGAATTCTGTCTCCAACATTTTCTTTACAGATATCTCTCGCTGGTTAATCGTGATTTAAACCTGTATGTACCGTGTAACTGTAACTCTATCCTGTACCACATTACTTACATTCGTGATTAAAGAAGTTTCGTGACATCGAACACTTGCGTTATATTGTTAAATTTGTGGGGGTGTGGTACGCGGATTCGATGATGCTCACAAATTAACGCGTATTCGAAATTACAAAGTTCTTTATTCACACACGAAAGTTATGAAGCTCAAAATGGAGTCACAGTACACGTTACACAAGGTCAGTCATGATTACATGCGAGAGATATCTCTAGAGAAAAATGGATGTGAACTTACTCAGAGCTGGAGACAGAATTAACCGAAATACATTCAACCCCTCAAGCCAGCTATTCTAAATACAGAAAGGAGGCATAAGGGTGGTGGTAAAATAGCTGAGTAAGTTCCCTCCGATAGCGTTAGGAAAGAGAGAGAGAGAGAGAGAGAGAGAGTAGACTAGATTAGAGTAAGTGAATAGGAATGAAAGCGAAAGCTGTAACAAAATTTTGGGTTTTCTACGATGGCTACGCAGGTAGAAACAAGAAGAAGAAAAGTATGGAAAGTGTGAAAATAAGAGACCTAGAAGAAGTACATTTCTATTCCTAAAGATATTTAAAATTATCGAAATTTTTTACAGCATGAAAAATATTTACACTGCGAATAAATCGCTACAGATCCAACCAGAAAAACCATCCTCCCCTCAAATTTCTGCCCAACTTCTTCCAGTCCCATCAAGTCACAATCTGTTCATAATCCTAGCAGTGTCAGTAGGGAAGTATAACACCCTTTAAAAAGTATGGGTCCCTTATTATAATTATTATTATCCTCTAGTTTAACTGGTCATTTCTCTATGAAATAAACAAAATAGATTAAACTCAGATCGTGATTAGAAACATTCAACACTTGAAAACTATTTCAGAAGCTGGTTTGAAACGTTTAGTGAATATTTCTGCCTTTCCTTAACCTAGTTCATGCCTCCATAGGGAGGCAAATATTTCATGTAGATCAGGTAACCTGTTTGACTATAAGTCAAAATCGAACACAATATGTATCTTACAATTAGTTTAGTACAGCCATTCAAGGTGATTTTTAAGTGTTTCTAATGACCTTAGGGTTCTCAGGGGACCCTCCACATTTACAGTACGTTAAGTATTGGATATCTTCTTCTGCGTCCTTGATAGGAAATCTTTACCTGTTCGTCTCCAGTGATCATCCTGACGTTGATCCCTCCATCTATTGCGGGGTCTACCCAAGAAACTTTTGCCTCTAGGTGACCTGTCTCTTGCGATCTTGATCAATCTGCTGTCGTCCATGCGGTCTATATGTTGGTTCCATTGTTTACGCCTCATGTTGCACCAATCGATGATGTCTTGGACGCCACATTTGCGACGAATCTCTATGTTGTTAATTCGATCGCACAAAGAAGTGTTCGTGATATGTGCGTCAAAAGAAATCAACATAGTATTGGCCCGATGATCATTTGGAATGATTTTTTCCAGCTAGTCTGAAATTGATGGTGATCTAAAGCTTCTTAATCTATGACGGAATACGTAGTACCAAATATACGAATCCCTGAACTTGAAACTAGCAATCGTTCCAGGAATCTAGGGCATTTCCGTTGAATTTATCGAACTTATCGAATATCGAGGTAATCTCAAATGAGTTCAGTTTTCGTTCATTAACACCATATATCCAACTGCTTCACCACCTGTATAAAAACTATTCACTAATATAGTTCTTTATTTTGTTAATCATTAAATTTCTATGTATAAAGGAAACATCGTTCCACAGTTATTTGTTCTCTTCCTCCTCCGCCTCTTCCTTTTTTAATAGGCTCTGTTTGTGGTGCTTTATGTTTCTTCCCACGTTGACTTCCATGATTCGCTCCGTATTCAGTCCCATGATATTTTGTAATTACAAAAAAAATGGCACATGGAACAAATCACTAAAATTATTAAAATATTCAAATACTAAATATTTTCATAAACACGTAAATATCGTATATTCTTACGTATAACACGTGTGATATTATCAGTTAGTTTGTACGTTGTAAATATAGTAAAATTTCTTAAATGTACGATAAATGAACATATCTATAATTATTTTTAAATAAACCAAAATATGAATTCCATCCCTTCCAAGGAATTTCCAATAAACAACATTCTGGAGATATATAAACGCACGGGTTTCATTCATTAAGTATTCAATTCTCGAATATTAAGCAAAACAAAGATATAAAGCAAAACTATGAAAACTGTGGTAAGTTTAATAACCCTTGGTTGTTTGGTAGTGGTAATTCATGGAATCCGCCATGAGCACGAGGAGGTCCAGACTTCCTCTGAGGAAACCTGGGGTGTCCATAAGGCACAGGTCGACAATTTTGATTCAGACAACACCGATACCTATGACCAGGTAATGAATATACCTATTTTCACTGAATCATGGCTGAAGCGTTAATATTCCCATAGAGGTACCTCTCCAATTTGGAATTTGCCAGGGATCAAGACCCGCCAATTATCATCTACGTTGGTGGTGAGTGGGAGGTTAAAAAAGGTCAATTGGGAGACATTGGCCAATTGTACCACATTGCCAAAGAAAATGAAGGAGCGTTGTACTATTTGGAACATCGATTCTACGGAAAAAGTCTGCCAAAACCGTAAGTTTCAGGTTGGTGTAATTTCCTGTTATTAAAATTTTATTTCGATAGAGATTACTCCACTGAAAATCTGAAATTACTGACTTCCGATCAAGCCCAACATGATCTTCTTGGCTTCATCAGGATGATCAAGAGTAATGACCAGTTCACCAACAGTAAAGTTATTCTCTTTGGTTGTTCTTACTCTGCCACTTTGTCTACTTGGACCCGTCATGATCACCCCGATGAAATTGATATGATCTATGCAACAAGTGGTCCTCAGAATGCCCAGGCTGATATGAATAGTAAGAACCTCTCAACTAACGATTGTTTAATTTATTTTACTGGACTCAATCAACATGTAATGCCTTTTTAAGCCTATGCCGATAAAACATCTCTTGTAATCAGCATCGTTAACAGTAAATGCTACAACCTCCTGCAAGAAGCCTCCCAACAACTTCTTGACATGTTCAAAAAGAAGCGCGGTGGTAAGAAGGTTCGTAAGTTGTTCAATTACTGTGACCCAATTGAACCAAATGCGAAATTGGATAAGATGACCATCTTCGAAGATATGGCAGCATTTTGGGGCAACGGCGTGCAGACCGACCTCAATTCCGTTATCAAAAACTGCCAAACCTTATTGGACGACAAAGTCGGAACTTCTATTGAGAAATATGCTCGGCTTAGGACTGGGAATAACAAGAACTGTGTTCGCGAAGACTATCACGGCAACCTTGTTGCGTACAAAAACCAAAGCTCCGATGCTGGATCCCTCCGTCCTTTCTTCTATCAACAATGTACCACCTTTGGTTGGTTTGTCACGACCACGAAGAATGAAGATTCTCCCTATTTGCTTTTCTCTCCTAATGAAGTTACCACTGAATATTATCACAACCTTTGCAAAGATGCCTTCTCAAATACGTAAGATTCACGTTCTCTTCTTATAAACGAATTACTCATGAGTTGATTTGTAGTATTACCCAACAAGATACCGAAGATGCTATTCAGGAAATCAATAATAAGTATGGCGGACACTATCCTGATGTGACTAAGGCTATCTTCGTCTATGGTGGACTTGATCCCTGGCAACCAATGGGAGTTCCTGGCAACTACTCTGATGATACCGTTGTCTACTATGTTGGAAGTGAGTACTAACCATACATTTCCGTTTAAGTAGACTTATAAAATCTATTTGTATAGGCGCTGGTCATTGCCATGATATGTTTGCCCCATCTCCTAATGATGATGAGTATATGGCTCCTACCAAAGCTGGAGTTCGGGCTCAACTCAAAGAATGGTTGAATGAATAGACGTCTTCTGTGTTCTATTTAATTTATACATTTAAATTATAAACATATTTATGAAAAATAAATTATCTGAGCATGATATAATATGAAAAGAATATATCATCACTAAACACTCTCGCATTAGTTTTTCTTGCACATTGTGTTTCTTACTTGAAGTGGCAGCCACTTTTTAAAAGTTACTGCTTTGAATAAAACCAGTTTACAGTAACGCCAAACCTGACCAGTGCTTTGCAAACGTACTTGATAACAAACTAATTCTAAAAACACGAAAAACAAAATTCAGCAAAATTGAATATAACAAAACAAGTGTTTATTTTATTAAATTTATTCCAATATTGATCAAATCATCCATCACATCGGCAACTATAAATAATGAATTCGAAAGAACGGCTTTAAAATTTCCAAGATTACAACCATTTTTTGATCAGTGTCAAAAATAAGCTAAGACTGGCATTGTTAAAATAATAAATAACACATTAATTAACGAATCAATAAACAAAATTGATGAAATTCGACAGTGGAAGGAAGGCGCCATTTCAATCCCACTACTATAATTTAAAAGTGACAGTTTTCTTATTTCCAGGTTCGTCAAGACTATTTTTCAGCGTCGTCTCGAAGGATTGCAATAACTTATTAATTCGTGCAAACAACAGCTTACAGTTGTCATCTAAATCATCAACCGTCGGCCGTAAATGATTCATATTATCAAAAATATTTCCAATTGCCGAAGACACCTCCAATCGAGTCATTTTCCTATCTTGTTTTGGACGAATGTCTTCATTGACAATACCCTCGAGCTCCTTTAGAAAATTCGAGCGGTACGGCGACAAAGAAACATCTGTCTCCGAGATCTTCATAATACGCAGGTGCGACTCGAGTTCTTCTTTCTTCTTCTCGGCTTCGGCTAATTCTCGCAATTGGCGTTCCTTCGTTTCATTATATCTCTGCTGCCAGCTTTTCTCGGCATGTACGAGCTTTGATTCTGTGTCGTTGAGTTTATTTCGCAGGTCATCCAATTCTTGTTCATACTCGGAATTATTGCTGAGGTTAACCATGGAGTTAGTGAAGGAATGCCGTTCGTAGTCTTGCTTTAACGCCCTAAGACGCTCCACTTCAGCACGAAGTTCTCGGATAAGTTTATCATGGATGGATTCGTTGATTCTTGCACGGTTTACAATGGATCGAGCTTGACAGGCATAACGAAGTGTTGCCAACGTTTCTTCAATATTGCTTGATGACGGAGTGATTGTTGCTAGCATTGATGTTAGAGAATTTCCTCCTAGACTTTCCTATAAAGCAATATTGAATGGAAATTTACAACAAAAGTTAACAATAAATATAAACCGGCTGAGTCTTTTATAGCGAACACTTCGAATATGTAGAAACATAATCTCTCTACAAAAAACGTTCGTAATTAAAATGTAGGCATTCCCCTGCCCCCACCTTCGCTAGGAACCTGAATAAAGCGGAGGTGTTAATATAAAGTATTATATTTACCACACTTTAAACGTGTTTTTATCACATAAGTTTTCAGCTGTTTTCCCTTTTGTTTATACGATTGAGAAAATTATTATCATGGCCTATTGTATTGATAATTCAATCTTCTAAAATATGACGGCAATTTTTTTTATTTATTTGTATATTTTAAGTTGATTGTTGGTGTATAAAAACAGGCAATTTTAATTCTCTTTTGAAAGCAATAGACGTCATATGTAAGATCATTTGTTAAGACGGTGTGGGTGCAATGCGTGAGCAGTGGGGCTTTCCGATGTGGCAATCCTGGATATATGGGCGGAGAGGGGTTCTATTGAAGAACTCGTGCGGGAAATAGATAGGGAAGTGGAAGAACAGGAGAGGCAGAGGAGAGTGAGCAGCAGTATATATAACCAGACATTTCAGAAGGACCAGGTGATCGAGCGAAGACCAAGGTACTTTGGAGACAAGAACATGTTCCGGATCGAGAGATTGTCTCTTGCAAGGTCGAGATGTGAGTCTGAGGAAGGGAGATCTGGAAACACCTGTCAGGGGAACGTGGTGGGAGTGACGGAGGAGTGAGCTTTGAAGGAGAGCAGGGGAGGAAATCGAGTAGAAGTGTGGTTGAAGGAAACAGGGAAGGGGTTCGTGTCGATCAACACATCATAGAATGCCCAATCTTACACGGGTCGTTTCTTCATTAAATATAGTTTGTTTTCATGAACTTCAGCAATCTATAACATTTTCTTGTCGATACTTTAATTCTGAATCGATTAATTTATGATTTGTATAAACAAAAATTTGGCATAAAAGTGTGATCATTTGGAGAAGACATTTCAAGTCATTTTTCTGACGGCGAAAATGTCGCCGTTATTAGACTCAACTTTTATGACTTCTAACATGGGTTCTTAGTAATCAGATGAAGATGTTTTCACGCTGAATCGGTTGGTTCATGTTTTATACTTCTAGAAATAATAGAAATGTGAATAACAATGGAATGTTTAGGACAACGCATTTTTGAGATCGGCCATGTTGAAGTCATTATTCTCAACTTCAACGATAGATAACGTTATTTGTAAGAATGTAATCTGAAAACTGTTGGAGATATTGGCAAATTTTATTCTGAATCGAATGGTGATTTTTGTACATAGGAAGAAAGTAAATATAAATAAAAGTGAAGTATTTAGAGGAGGTAATTTCGAGTCATTTTTCTGAGTGAAAACGCCAGCGTTATTAGACTATACTTTCATGAGTTATAATATCAATTATAAGCAATCAAATTAAAAATTCAGCGCGAATTGAGTAGTGCATGATTTATAATCCTAGAAAAATGGGATAACAAAGATTGAATTTCACATTTTCGTTACTTATTTTGCAGCTACTTGGTGCAGTACGCGTAGGGTCACTTAAATATAGATTTTTAATGTTAAAAGATTACAACGTGCTTATTAATTAAATTACCATCAACATTTCAAATACTTTAGAGCTACAGCACCGAAGAAAAAATTGTGAAGTCAAATATTATATTTCGAGCAAATAAATTATGGATTGAGATTGAAAATTAAAAGTATATACGATTTGCTAGAATAATTGTCTGGGTAATCGAGGATCATTATTTTAATGAATTTACTAGACGTTTTTGAATTTACCACGAACTTACTTATCGCCAAAGAGTTTGAAATCGATTTCATTTGTATTAACTTCATTTTTAGTATAGAGCTTTTGCTTCGAGATATTTGAAGTACGCGCGTTAAAAAATCATCGGTTATATTAAAAAAAAACTTACCCTAAGTAACCATGTTAAAACAGAATCTCGGTATGGTATATGTTGATTCTGTTTCTTACTCTCGGCTAAAGCTGCAATCACTTTTCCCAATGTTAGCAAACTTTTATTAATGCTCACTCCTTGTCGTATCCTCTCATCATTATTCATAGCATTCGAAATTCGCTCACTTCCAGCTAAGTCCACCAAACTAATCTTGCTCCTTCTACTAGAATCCAACTCGGAAGATCCATCCGAGAGTGAAATCTCAATCGAAAATATACTATGCGATCTCGAGGATTTTTCATTCATCGCTGTGGCTGCCGTTGCCCTGTTGTTATTTCCAATAACCAGCCAACTTTTGAGCTCCTTATATGAGGTTACGGTATGCACGCTCAAATCGACAATATAAGGTCCAAAATCAGGATGTTCCCGAACTTTCAACGCTAGTTTCTGCTTGTTTTTGTTCGCCAAAAGATCATGGATCTTTTCATTGTAAATCTCATAGTAACTTACATCGACACTGGCTGTACAACCATCCTCCAAGTCGTTTATACGACGAAATAACTCTTTGCAGAATCTTGGGATGATTCCTGCGTTCATGTCAATATCAAACGCATCCGGAGAATTAGGACCCATCATGCTGAAACTCTTTCCGGAGCCGGTTTGCCCATAGGCGAAGAGACACGCGTTGTATCCACGAAATGCGCTATCAAGAAGAGGCTTACCCATGACTTTAAAGACATCTGTCTGGTCGGCAAAGCGGGGATTTTCCTCATCGCTCGACCAAAAAACATGATCGTATTGGAAGATATGATCCAGGTTGTTTTGTCCACCTAGTTGATTGCTGCGAATGATGATTTCTTGTTTATCAACGGTGACGACGTCTGTGGTGCCCACGTAGGCGAGTTCCCGCGTGTTCATAGGACGAACACGTACTGCGACGGTGAGGTTTCGCTCTTGATCGAATTTTTCGCGTTCGCGGGATTGTCGGCGATGCATACTCACTGGTGTTTCCATAGTCACCCTGGAGAAACATTCTGGAGTTTGTGCTGGTGGCAGGAGTGCACGACGTCGTGGTGTTGTGTAAATAGTACGAGGAGTTGAAGGTGCTGATACCGACATGGTCGAAGCTCTGTGATACTCTCTAGATGTTCACGGAAAATAATTTAGCCTACAAAGTGTAAAAGGCACAGTTTTACAACATTTTTTGATAAAGACTTGACTAAAAGGTTTGCAAACAACGTTTGAATCAAATCTGAAACTGTGTAACGGTCGTTGATGTCAAATCTGGTACATGTCGTGCACAGTAGAGGCGCTTGCGTCGTTTCTTGCCGATTTTAAGAGGAACCTACACGACCGGTACCACGTAACGGTGAAATGTGGAACTAAAACGTGAAATTTAAAATTTGTTCTAAATTATTTTCTAATCTGTATGTTATATAATGCCCATTCTTGTATGGATCGATTCCTCAATAAATGT
>WSZQ02094097.1:0-12718 GCA_019419845.2 Weissflogia rhopalogaster | reverse complement strand
TAGTTTCCATATCAATAAACATCCTCCTCTCTACTGATGTTCAGAAGTCTCACCAATTTTAAAGATCTTCAAAACAGTTTAGTAGTAACTTGCACCAGTGCCAAATTGCTCTTTAATTGACCTGATATTCTTTGGTCCTGTCTTAGCTTCTACTATCTGAGCATATGATTAGCCAGGAGCAATCAAAAGGAATACCATATTATTGAGAGTCGGTTTCCATATCATGAAAACCAACATCTAGCCAGATCTGTGTTTGTTTTCTATTCGGAAATACAAGGATATGAGGATATGAGAGTGTTTGTAGGAATGAAATGGGAATGTATGCAATGTTCTAGTACAATTCCTTGACCTGCAATCCTGGTTGGAATGCATACGCACGAAAATAGATCAGTGGTCCTCTCTTCGACAAGCATTCATACTGCATAGGCAAGCGAAGCAGAGGAATGCGCATTCTGAGATGAAAGTGTAACTGCCGAACCATCTTCTTGAGTTGCCTCGACTGGGATCAGCTTAAGAAAATCAATATGAATATCTTTATACAATCGTTGTTAGGTTTGAAGCGCTGTCAGGTCTTTTGCTAACTACATTTGATTTTGGTGAAGAGCCATGTATATTTCCTTAAAATAATAAACACACTTAAAGATTTAGTTTGATACAAGATTGCGTATCTAAGTTGACGTATACAATTTATTGTCACTCAAACTTTAATAACTTTAAAAATCTATATATTTTTCCAGTATTTATAACATGTTAATGAAATTGATATAATCTATTAAAATAGCCATATCATATTATATAAAATGATGAAATAGCAACACAAATGTAAATTATTTTTCAACATTATCTTTAATTCATTACAAAATCCAATCAACAATAAACAAATGAATTAATGGTGGTCCACAGCACTCCATACAGTGCTGAAATCCGGACAAAATCAATAATTGCAACAATAAAACTCGTGCGCGTGAATTTTTTATAAAATGCGATTAATAATTCAATTTACATACATCGACTAAGCGTTTTATTCTCGTGTTTGGGTCAATATTCAATGTCACACGTTTTTCATTTGCGTGAATGTGGACCTAATACGAGGTAGCACGCATGCAAAACAATAGCAAATGGCGACAAAAGCGACCACGAGTGCAAGCCGCCGGAGGAGTGTACGCAGTGTACGCATAAGTTACTTCTGCCGAAAGTCCTATGAGCCGATCTTAAAAGTGGGGCGTTACTTTGGCGTGATGCCATTCACGATCGTTGAAGGTGGAATCGTCGATCGGATCAAATTCTCCCGAGGGTTTGGGATATACAGTTGTATATTTGCTTTGCTTAGTCGTAAGTAAAAAGAAACTATTACATACCTTATTCATGTTGATGGAGTCCAGTCCTCGAGGCAGGTAGACCTATAATTGGATATAGAGAAGTTTGTTGTGGATTGGGATATACTCGAATCAGCGTATCAGCTGATCGATGAAAAATATTTAAAAAATTCAGGGCAAAATATTCAGAAACACTACTTCTAAATAAGTTTTAGTTGTTATAGGCTATCAGAAGGGTTACAATAAAAAAACACATACTCTTTTTGGCGACTATGACAGATCAGATTTTCATTTCATATATGCCCGAGGGATTGCGCGTTCACCGGACTACCAGCCCCAACTTGATACACGTCCCACTTTTCCGCCATAGCAACACATTGTTAGACCGAGCGCGTTCACCGAGTACTCACAATGGTCGCTGACAACAGCTTGAGAATTCAGCATACCTTTAGTAGGTCTGTGGTAATGCCACACACAGAAGTGGTGTATAAGATAAGATTGATGTAGGCCAGCATAGCAACTATTTACTAGTAACAGCAACAAGTAACATCAGCTTTAGACTTTGGGGACCTGTACAAGATTTAGCCACAAGTTCATTCATGCTAGATTGGTGATGCCTTCTTTAATGGTCTTAGTAACATATTTGAAGTGAACGGACTACAGTGAAGTGAAACTTAGTTATAAGAGAAAAGCTTGTCGTTATACAGTACCATTGTTGCGAACATCAACATCATTACGCGCAAAAAACAGATTTTTATTGTAGGAGAATTTGTGGACTATCCGTCCGATGTATTATAGAAGATGTTGAAGAAAAAAACACTAGTTGTTTTGGGAGCATAAAAGGGACAATCTAACAAATTATTCGCCTGATGATTAATCCCAAAAACCCTTTCTCCCATGCTCCTACACAACTCGATCCTACCTTCCATGAATTTATAAACACCCACTCTCTCTCTCACTCTCTCTTTCTCTGTCAACATCAATATGGTGTGCCACGAAACTCTCCGTTACCCCCACAGAAAGCAGCTAAGCCGAAAAGTGTTCTGCTCTTGGGTGGCCCATCTGGAGGTGACTTTCCCCAGAATTATGTGGCGCCAAAGCGTCGGGCGAAGAACTTTTCCGGGATCGCCTTGGCCAATGTGATTTCTTTATTGTTACCTTCACGACCCACGGCTCAAAAATAGTAAAATACATGTGAGGCAAAGCTTACAAACCTGAAATATCTTTACTCTAGGCTAAATACAGATCATTTTGGGACACATATAAAAATGGGGGCTCGCAACAACCACATTCAAACCAACGGAGGGGTTTCACTGCACTATAATATCGGTCAATATATATTTAAAGTGTCATAATTGAGCAGTCCCTAGAAAGTTCATATCCTTTCAATGTTCCAACTATCACCACAACTTATGTTATAATTTATAATAAGTGTAACTTTTTCTAAATACTAAAAAGTATCAATAACCTAGAAGATATACCTATGAAGAATAGATGCAAATCCTTAAAGAATGTTTATTCTTCGGTACATAGATTTTTATTCTATGCAATTATTACATTCCCAAAAGCAAGTTAATTTAATAGAAATAACAAAATAGACTAAATGGATTTTGACTTCCAGAACTCATCGGAGTTCAAACCATCGAGCAATTACAAAGTTTAAATAATGAATTGTACGCAGTTATGGGTTGACATAAAATTCAATCAATTTTAGGTAAAATATTGGAATCAAGATTTTTTTTTTGATGAGTAAAAACACTTCTATCAACAAGTGACAGAAGACTCTGTAAAATATATCGGAATCAAGGTTTCAATTTCGAATCATAAAATCTATATTTCTATTTTACACTCGAGTATTCTATAATAGCAAAAATATTGTTTATATAATCAAAGTTTTAATTTGCAAATTAATTAATTCCAAAGTCTTTACGTATTATTGTTTGCGTAATAGCGAATTACCTTTTCTAGCATGCCTGATATTCGCTGGAATAATAACGGATATAATCACAGGCGCATCGGAGGAAATGAAGAAACCCTTCGTTCGTGTCGTAAGCTTAGTTGACACCAGCACAATTGCTCTAGGTTACGTCACGAGTGTTATCACAATGCTTGTAAAACGTGATAAGTTTCTATTAATTATAGAGCGCTTAACACACGTAATAAAACTTATGAAAATCTGATAACTTGAATGTACAAAGATTGATTTTCAGATTGACAGTATTCTCGACATGAAGGAGGCGCAGCAAACTTGACGTTATGCCATAATAACGTTACTGTTTTCATACACTGTGGTTGTGTTAATTATCGTTCGACATAATTATATGACGCTGGTTACGATACCTTCTGCTGGAGCACCATCACCTGCGCCTTATTATATTGTATTTTTAGGATCCTATTTCATTATGATGACCATTTGTAGTCAACATTGGATACTACTAGATGGGTATGTATAGTTTATGAATTTCGAAAGAGGTATGTGTTAGGTTTTGAGGGGTTTTAAATGATGTTGTGTTCGTCTCCTTGGGCTGACCATCGCGTGTTCACTTCACCGTCGGGATATCCATCGTGAGGACACTTCATCGTCAGCATTATAAAACATGAACGGTTTCTTTAATTATTATAAAAACTTGCAGTATTAATCAGTATTAATCAGTATTATATTAGTTACCAGATTCTTTTTGAATTTTTGGAATATCTCATATAGTTTTTGAAATACATGTAATTATATTTACCATATACATTACGGAAGCGATGAAATCATGATATTAATAACACATTATAAATTACATTTTCATATCAAATTTTGTATCATTCCAAGCGGAATTTCAATCCACATTCAATGGAAACACTCTTATACCAATTAGTTTTTATTAAAAAAATACTATTTCGGTGAATATAATAATTAAAGCAACCGTTCATGTGTTATAACTCTGACGATTATACGCCATCTCGATGAAATTTTACGACGATGATGAAAACCCATGGTCTGCCCGCGGAGATGTGCCCAACGATGATATGAACGACGATGAACAGCCCTAGACCCGTATGTATATTGGAGTGTTTCTCTGAAACCAATGAACCTATGAAATGCTAGAAGAACTTAACGCGGTTAGAAATATCTACTTCAGATTCCTGAAGCATTATATCTTCCGGTATCTGGTAGAATGAGTGTACAGACGAGTGTGGTGTGGTATGAGAGGTAGTTGATTCGTGTCTAGAGGTCGGGGAACAAGTGGAAAACCAGATGAGCGTAAGTTAATAGAAGCCAGTATAATCTTGAGACTGGAGGACGGGGAATAAGTGGAAAACCAGATGAGGCATGCGAACTATAATAGAATACAGGTATTAAACAGAAGAATAGCTTTTTGAAAATGTATTGCTGAGTAAAGCAGTGGAAGACGGTTTGGCCCGAGCCCGATTCTGGTCAGAGGAGAGAAAAAATGGATGAGTGGAGAACAAAAGTGGTGAGGATTATGCTAAGAAGTCATAACCACACCTGGTTCTAAAATGACTTAACGCGGTTAGAAAAATTCACTCCAGATTCCTGAAGCACTATACCTTCCGGTATCTGACAGAATGCGTGTAGAGATGAGTGCGGTAAGGTATCAGTGACAGTTAACACGAATGTGTGATGAATGATGGGTGAAGAGTATGTTGGGAGGGTGTGTAAAGAGAGGAAGAAGTTAGAGAAGAGAAGCTAGGAGGCAGGGCTAGGCAGGGCTACCAGCTAGTTGATAAGTATCTGGAGGACGGAGAACAAGTGGCAGACCAGATGACCCAAGTGAAAATTAATAGCAGCTCGTGTAATCGTGACTATCAAAGGATACAGATATTAAATAGACTAGCTATTCTGCAAATGTATCACTGAGTAACGCAGAGAAAGACTTTTTGGCATGAGTGCGATTCTGGTCAGAGAAGAAGGGAAGAAAAAATGGATTGGTGCCAAATATAAGAAGTAAAGATTATGCAGATATTAATTCAATTGAGGCATAGGGGGGAAAAAGCTATATTTGGCGCCTGTGGGAATTCTAATTGCAAGTTTAGCATTTATCAGATAATTAAAAGTTATAGATGCAGCTTTACGAAGTAGTTTGCAATAGAGAAAGGGTTATATTTCGCGGCTGTGCCAACACTTTCCATACATGATATTGCAGTATTCAAGAATTGCTAAGTCCGTATAATTACAAAGTTTTGAAGCCTTTCCTGGATACATTGAAATTTCGTAAATTATAATTTGTGGCTCATCTGATGTAAAGGGTTGCCGACCTCTGCACTAGATCAGAAACACCTTAGTTCTGGGCCTGTATTTTAGGCAAAACATATTGTAATTCGTAAACTTTCTAGAATTCGTCGACGCATTATTAACCTACAATTACGCTTATCAACGAATTACATAACCTTCATCACGACGAACACTAAACCTCCCTCGCCAACACCGACACCCCCTCCAATACCACCACCAACCCCACCTATCCTGACATACAAACAGCCGAGCCACACTTACGTGCCCTATCTGAAACTCTATCAAAGTTCCGGCCGAAAACAACATAAACGTCAAGAGGAAAGTCAAGATCACCATGATCAGAATGCAAAAACACGCAAAATGGAAACAATAGGCAAAACTTTCGTCATCGAGGATATATTCAAGGAGCCACGATCGAAGTCACGTAATGCTAAGTTAACACCCGACTATGTATCGGCCCTCATCGATGTTTATGACAACCTCATCCGCACAATTTATTTATACAACGATGTCTTTGGTGTAGCGATAATAGTGCGTAAAGTTTGATTAGTTCCAGTTTAATGCCAAACTTATTCTAAACTTTTATTATTAGAATATGATATTAAACGCAACGATAAACTTTCTCGTGTCTGCATATTATTTGGTATTTGAGTTAATCGCCGATGTGCCATCTTCTATCTGGGCAATGGAGGTTTACTGGTGCATTTTCCACTCCGGCAGATTGATCATGATGATCGAACCTGCCGATCGCATCAATAAGCAGGTAACCGTTGATCACAGGGAAGTAATTACGTTGGCTAATATGTATCGTATTAATGTTTACAGCTAAATGAACTCCGACCTCAATTGTTTAAATTATTGGCGATTAACACTAATGTACAAACGCGCAAACAAGTACGTATAATTATCAATATTAAATTATTTAATTGTAATACATGATAATCCGTTTTTATTTTGTTTTAATGTATTCAATAGTGCATGTAATTTTGGTAATATTACCGAAAATTTCATATTCTTACAGTAATTATATTGAAAGTTATAAGCCGATGAAGTTTGAGTTTGACAGATGAGGGCGTGACCTGCATTGTTTGTGATCACGTGATCTCTTCCTATTCTCTCATTCGCCACCCTTCAGTGACGTGTACAACTTACGGTGCACAAACTTTAATTACTTATAACTCCATTAATTATTGAGCAATTATAATGGGCCAAAAACTAATCACAGCGTAATAAAATTATCTATCACTTTGATATATTTATATATTAATTCGTAACAAATTATTAATAAGTACAAATGTGCGGGTGCATTTTAATTATGTTGTCGATAGAAGTTTGAACGATATTGACGTTAATTTTCAGCGCACTGAGTTTATTTAGTTTGAGTTTAGATGTTATATATTTCATTTGTAGTCAAAAATATTTAAATATTTGCTTAACATGTAGCCATGAAAATTTTACACATACATTTTTCGATTTCGTTTAGAAATTTGTTTCCGACATTATTAAAATATGAATAAAATGATACTGTCGATGAAAATGGAAGTCAGTAAATTCACCGCGGAACAGTCACAACAGCGCTGATTTTTCTTAGCGGTGAATTTACCGCGGTGATTTTACAGCGGTGATTTTACAGCGGTGTATTTTCGTAGATCCGATGAAAATTATTTCTGTAGATTATTGATAAAGATATAGACAGATATGCTGGTATTACCAGGTCAGGTTCGTCAAATTAACGATAGTTGAAATAATACATAAATTCACAAACATATATTGCCAATTTACTATATTTTATGCTTTTGTTAATAAACTTGCTGCTAACTTTATAATAAACTTGGAATATTACTGTTACGAACAGCAATATGTAAAGATGTTATAAATAAACAGGGCGACGAGTAACCGTCTGTGTCGTCTACAGCGTCTATTGGAATACTGAATTCATTAATTTTATAATAACAGGAGAGACCTCTTATTTACATACCGGTCTAAAGTTTACCACAAAACCTAGCTGTAAAGGTTTGCTAACGTTTCTTATAGGAGGTGATTTTTACAGTGTAGCACCTATGATTTACGTGCATTATTTAGATTACTTAGGTTAATACTAATATGCACGATATTCCACGATCTTCTTCGTGGCCTATAGAGCGGCTCAAAAATTTGCGATAATTATATGAACTGTTGTAGATAAAGTACCATTATCTGGGAAACTAGAAGAATGTATCACTTAAAAATCACACCAAATCTAGCAAAGTGTCTGAATAGCTGAATGCAACTGAACTAGTTTCGTTATGATACATTAATATTTGCAATAACAGACACTCGAAAAGACAATTCGAAACATACATGATACATGATATACGTTCACTATAACATTTTGTGAAATTTTGCTAAATATTTATTCGAAATATTAATTTATTTTAATAAACTAGTGCTGATACATTCACCTATTTTTGCTACTTTTGCTGTTATTTTCAAGTGATGCCATCTTCTAGTGTCCCAGATAATGACACTTTATCTAAGACAAATGTTCGCTTTATATTTATACCTTTTATAATTATCGCAGATCTTTGATCCGATCTACTGGACATAAAGAAAACCGAAAAGAAGTCGCGGACATCCATATTTGTATTCAGTTTCTTTTTTTTTCAATTTTTTTAATGTGATTTACAGGTGCTAACCTCTTCCAGTTTCCGAGAAAGCCCGACATTTATGTCGCCTTATGGCCGCGAAGAAAATCGCAAACATTGCCGACTTATACATTTGTATTGAATCTAGATTTTGTAGTTAACTTCAAAGCACTTATTTACATTTACCCTGACGACAATTCACACAGTTAACTATAATGTGGTTGTTAGTTTCTTGTCTTCGTTAACGTTGACAAGCACAACCGCGTTTCCAACAATTACTGTATGTTATACTATTGGAAGTAACTGTTGCTTCACTAAAAAGCAACAATTATGTTTACTAAAAGTGTATCATGTAAAATTCAACGTATTTCGAAATTATTTTTATGTGTTGAATGTAATTATATCATTTGTTTCAGTTGAACGTGTTTTCGACGTATTTAATGCATACCCCAATAAATCCATTCAGTCCTCTGGGACTGTTCACATTAAATAGGAAAATATTCTTTAGTGTAAGTGTTCATTTCATCATTCGAGCTGATATGTCTTTATATGGTAATTTAATCCTTATATTAACTTACAGATATTTGGTACAATAATAAGCTATTTAGTAATATTATTAAATTTCGACAAGGATATGTCTGAATGGGATTATGACTCTATGTACGCAGAATGGTTCTTTTCCAATTCTACTTCAACCTATTAGATGTTATCTTAATTATTAATTTAAATAGTAAATTCAATATAAATATTTTTGTACCTTGTGAATTATGAGAAGTATTTGAAATTAATAAAATATTGATCTTCAGAAATAAACTTCTTTAGATACACAATAATTACTTGCATAATAATTTTAGAAAGGCTAACGTGGGACCTGGAACAAACTACCAGTCTACCAACTACCATCTATCAAGCATGAAACTGTATTGATGCAGTCTTTATAAAAGATTTATAGACCACTTCACGTATAAAAATGGCGTTGGTTATTATAGCTACCATAAACCAATTGCTATTTTATAAGATATATAATAATAAAAAGAAATGAAACTGAGAATAAACTTTATTTTATAATTAATCAACAATTTTATGCATTTTAAGTAATAATTCATGTGTCTCCCTTATCCCCCACTCTCTGCCCCATCGTGGTTGACAGCCTTTTGTAGGGACTTAGCCATAAGGGATATTTGACGTGCGGCTAGGCAGATGACATAGCGGTGGTCAGCAGGGGCAGACACAAGGGCTTCCTTCAAGGCCGCATGCAATAAGCAATGAATATTACTTATGGAAAGGGCTTAGCGTGAGCCAGAACAAAAACATTATTGTCCCATTTACGAGGAGAAGGAATTAACTACAAAAGCTCCCACACTAAACGGTATAGAAATACAATTCTTCAAAACAGTGAGGTTTCAGAGGATAACAGGAGCCACTTATATAGCTCCAACAGCGGGGATTAAACTCCCTCGCTTCATCTGTAGATACAGAAATAACGGCTGAGGGCCGCTCATCATATCCACCAACTAAACAAACTGCTGCCAAATGTCAGAAGGGGTCAGTGTAATCCTACCACATAGATGTGGCAACGTTACACAAGCCTATGGTATTATTATGCCAAAACTCTTGCTTTGGGGGGCCATTCGTGATACTTATTCAATCTCTCGAAAGTACGACCGAACTAGTCCAAGAGTTTGGAAGAGAAACTTAGAGCACATCGTTGCCTCCAAGCAGAATTCAAGAATACAATCCAAACCATTTGGCTCTGGAGCGTAGACCAACCATACTGCATACATACTGCAATAGGAAACGATTTCTCTTGACTCGAATAGACAGCCACAGCTGAAGTCGCTTAAAAAACCTTGTAAGTCGACCAAGACAATCTGGGAATACCAAAACAACCTAAGGCAGCTATGAACAACCGCGTTGCCCTCATGTGGGTTCCAGGCCACAAAATTCATATCTGGCAATGACATGGGTGATAAACTATCCAAGACAGTAGCAAGAACAAATTCCATGTGACCAGAACTCTTTTGAGGACTCACCATTCGTGCAAGTTCGTGAAAGGGTTGATATATTGTGATAGTAAGGATTTCTACTAGCCGAGGAAGTGGGTACTAGCTTGCTACCTCACTGGCCCACTATAACCTATAGCCTAGGGGTAATGAATTGTTATGGTTCAAAATTCCAGGTTTTCTTTTCTTGTTCAAAATTTTAATTCTCAAAAATGTACTTTGAAATTGAAGTTTTGATCTGACGAAATTTCAGCCCTGAATATTAACCGAAATATAATCGAACTTGGCCAAATATATGCTACAACTCAATGTCAGAATGTTCCAGATTCAAATTAGCAGTCAGATCAGAAATAATATCACCTGTCATAACACATTACAAATACAGATAATTAAATGAAATATATTCTGTAATTAATTTCTGTTTCAAGTCATTAAAACTTTCGGTCTTGTGATGTTAATTGTTTTGGGTTGCTGTGCGTCGAGCAAAATTTGTAAATCCCGTGTTATTTGCAGATCTGGGCCAGTTTTTCGGTGATGCTGAAGGCCCGTCTGCGTGTCAACAAAAAGCGCTGTCGGCATTCGCAGAGCGCGTAACGTACATCGCCAATGAATAAAAGCTCACCGGGGAGGCAGGAAAGTTGAAAGAATGAATATTTTATTCCACAATACTCGCGCTCGCGCTCGCGCAGGCACACGCCAGCAAGTTCAAAAGCTTATAGGCTCAAATGCTTGACGGGATTTCCGTCCTTCAAGTGTTCGCACATAATGACACAATAGCGAAGCGCGAGGCAAACAAAAGTTAATATTAATTAGGAATTACAATTGCAAAAGAATACATTGCCTTCAACATCAAGAAAGGCAGCTTCTTCGAAAAGTGTTTAAAGCGTGCCAGTTAAAACTTAATTAATCATATTTGTTAACAATGTTAGAGAGAGGAAAAAACACAGCATTTAAGTAAAATTCTCTTTTCTATTTTACCTCACGTTTATTTTGCATTAGGACGAAGAAGAAAAAAAACCAGAGCGAAGTAACCGTAAGCGAATTAATGTCTCTCCTAATCACTTAAACTTTGTGCAAGTTGGCTCCGCGAAAGGCTTACCGACTGGCAAAGAAAATGACAAAGCAAGTGGATTTTAAAGAGGTAATTATACAAAGCTGAACCAGAAGGTGCCCTCGCTTGAAAATTGTGAAAAATGAAAGCGCAACGCGCAACATTCGCTGATCTTTTTTTGGCGAAGGGTGCAAATGTAAAAAAGAAAGAGCTAGGGAAGATCCAAAAGTTTTAATTGGAGTGGAAAGTATACGGTTATAACTTTTCAACTTTTACGTCTATTGGTAAATATTGTTGGAAGTAGTAATGTTGCGTGATAAAAATGACAATATTCGTTAGTAGATTTTTTACTACCATCCTTGGTGTATAAAATTTGCAAAGAGGTGGGTTTAAATTGTTTTAAAATGACTTTCATGTGCAGTTTTGCATATATTATAATAAATAATACCTTTATAGTCTATCGACCTTTACGGTCTTTCCGACGTGTTATATATGATATTATTGTGTTTTTACATTTTTGTTGTTGTTGTTACGGTTATGTGTTGTTTATTGTTGTTGACTATTTGTTGATTGTTTGTCGAGTATCTGGTATGTTGCGTATGTGTATGTAGTAGTTTATTTAATTTCTTCAGTGTATAGAGTAGAGTGTGCAAAGTTGAATGTGTAGAGTGAGTACGTGAGTGAATGTGTTTATTTCCGTGAATAATAATTGCCACAATAAGATGCACGCCTCGCGTGATACGCCGAGGTGCTACCCAGACGGGCCATAACATTATATATGTGCGGAATAATCAATTACACTGGTATTTTAGATTGTCCACTCTACTCCTTGCAGATCTTACATAATTATAAATTCGCCGGAATCGAACTCGGGATCATGTGGTTAGCACTCTTCGAACATACCCTTTTCAGCCTTTCACAAATAAATAATAACAAAAATAAACTGAACAATAATTCATATACACCAGGTATAAAACCAGCTATCATCCCAGGATCGGCCTTCTCATTTTCTTTTCCAATACCATTTTTGTGATGACAGTCAGCCCTCCCCCCTTTTCCTCCAGTCATTTTCTGACAATATTCCCTCCTCTTCCTTGGGAACCTAGCCATTCCTTCTTCAGTCTTTCACAGTCCCTTGCTAAATGCTCCCAGGTATCCACCCCTGCCAAACAAAATACACATTTCGTGTATTTCTGCCCCATCCAGACCTTCCTGCCTCTCTCCTACGAGCCGCATCTAGCCGTTGCCAGCAATGTCTTTTTCCTTCCGCTTCTACCCCTATCTCAAAAGTACCAGGGTCTCCTCCTGATAACTTGCACCCTTACGTATCCTAGATTGTAGGTATTGCCCATTATCCTCTCGTGTCTAACCTGCTCCTCGATTTCCCCCCTCCCCCCCTCTGCGCTTCCTCCCCTGATACCTCACCGTCCACTCACTGGCCCCCCTGCTGCTACATCACTCCCACACCTTCCTGACTAACC
>WSZQ02094075.1:0-12723 GCA_019419845.2 Weissflogia rhopalogaster | reverse complement strand
TTTATTTTCGATGGGATAAATTGTAATATTCCACATTATGGTTTATTAGAATATTTATCGCAACTAATGTCTTCTGCCTTCAGGCGCGTACAGATATCAAACCTGTTAAACAATGGAAAAAAAACTAGGGAACATAGCAGGGAAAATGTAATTTTTGTGACTATTTGAAGTATCGGATTGTCAACTGGCGAACGTTTAAAGTTAATGTAGCGATTTTCAAAGAAAATATCATTCATAACTAATAATAAATATATTTTTAAGGTCTTTCCGCCGTGAAAGTATATCTTGTTTTTTGTTTTGCAAAATAATAAACATAATTTAAGAATTTGTTTTGTGATTTATCACAATCCAAAGCGTAAGAGCAAAAGCTTTTCCATAAACTTTTTTTAAGCCTGTTTTAACTTATTATCTAATCCTCTTTCCTTATGTTAATGCAATTCTTATTACCGGGTATAGATTTTGAAACATTACTTAGGTTAACCTAACCCTCAATCTCAAATCTCAATCCGCATGTTGGCTACATGCGGATCGAGAGCCACTTGCTGCTTTAGGTACCTAGGGGATAGATATGTCAAAAAAATATCGATATATCGGCCTCAAAATTTCGATATTTATCGATACTTTCATTTCCGATAATATCGATATCGAAATTATTGATATCGTTTTGACATGTCATTTTATTAACCGCCACCTGGGAAGTATTTTGGGAAGTTCAAAATGGGTAATTTTTCCACGTTTTGAGTTCTAGAATAGAATCTGAACTATCTCTCCAAAAAAGACTACGTATATAATTTAACACTTGTCGATGAAAAATAAGTCCACTTAACGTCCGACTGAGTAATGTAATAATAAAGGCCAGCATAGATTTGCTCATACACTAAAGCCGTAAGTAATGAAGTAGCAATGAATGAGTGGAGCAAAGGAAAATTTCGCGGCGGTCGACATGCGAACGCGAAATTATTCAATGCGCATTGCACGAGTTTCAGGCGCGTACAAACTCGTGGCGCATGCACAAAGTGCGCGAAAAACACAAGCCGCGAAGACGAATCGCCGCCGTGTTGCCTCGCTGTTGGGCTCGAATTGCGTGCGTCCTGATTGCGCTGATTACAGACATTAGCGTAATCCTACAACGTGTTCGCTGGCTGCGCCGAGGAAATACTGGAGCACTTGAGTTATGATCTGTTGAAATACAAGCGTGCATTTATATGCGCACATAAATAACACACATTTTCGGTGCCGAAGTTTTGTGAGAGCCGGAAAAGTGGCAATGAAGAGTCAAAAATCTCGACGAAGGCGACGGCGACGGTGGCGTTAAAGTTCGCAAAGCGTTATCTTTAGCATGTTGGCAAGTAGTTGCGAGCGCAAGGGCCGGAATTCAATTTGACGCGTCTGCTGCAATCTGGAAATGTCGACTCGTTCTTTGTGTTGGCCATGCGACAGGGCAGAGTTCTACATGAAATTATGTCAAAGCAAATGCAATTGTTGCACTTTGCAGATAAATTCGCTGGAAGCTAAGCCAGCAAGCAAGTGACTATCTATATATTGTGAAATGAGACAGCTGAGAACTGACGTAATATGCACTTAGCTAGTTGAGCATTTTGAGAAATTGTATACGTACGAGTATTCGTTTATTTTGTCAGAAGGAATTCTTATTTCAAAGCATATTAATCTTCAGGAAAACAGCATAAGTTTAAAAAAGAACGAAACGAACTAATATTAGTTGAAGTATGTACGTCTATAGGGTGTTTCTAAATGAATATCGGGGTTTGAACGCTTTATATTATCGTTTATAGAAAAGTTACAATCATAAACAATACATGAAGAGAAAGAAGAACTCAAACAGTTTAAGGTATGTGCTTACTATTTTCGAAATTTGAAAACTACGGAACATATAAAGCTTTTTGTTCGCAATTTGAAATTTAGCGTTGCTGCTACTTAACAGCGCACTCACAAAAGTTTCCTTCTAAAAGGAAGCGTACAAAGCGACCAAGGGTTAGTGAAAAATACACTGGACAAGCAAGGGACTCTTTCACATGTATCCTGACGAAAATGGTTCGGAAAGTTGCCCATTTACTGATACTTCCTGTTATTTGTGTTTGGAAAATTAGAATTACACTAGACATGTCAGACGATATTCGATATATCGTCTTGAAAATATCGATATTATCAGTATCGATTAAATCGAAATTCCACAGGAGCGCCATCTGTATATGGACTACTCAGAACTAATTACAGTTTCCAACAATCTGCAGTCATGAATTCACATTGAATATCGGACTCATACACCGGCTAAAGGAGTGTTCCTAATCTGTATCAATAATAATATTTCATATACAGACCTATCAATCTTTCCACCAAATACAATAATTGGAATAATACATAAAAGTAGTAGTATTATAATTGCAATACTAGCAAAAAATCGATGTTGATCTTAATCTTATGATTCCAACAAGTATCAATTGATTAAGAATTATTATATAGAACCTACATTCCTAAAAAGAAAAAATGCCAATTTTGAACTTCTCAGAATACTTCTCTGATGGCGGTTATGTCATTGACATGTCAAAACGATGTTAAAAATTTCGATATAGATATATCGATACGGAAAATGAAATAATCGATAAATATCGAAATATTGAGGCCGATATATCGATATTTAACAATGTCGATATGTTTTCGACATGTCTTAACTACACCTATTTCTTTCTCAGTTCTTACAAACTGTAAAGCCACGAAAGATGCTTAAATTGAAAATTTGAAAATGTGTATATAAAATTGCTTAAATTACTCTTTCATCTCTTGTATTACTTATTATTTTAAGTTTTATTTAGCAAATACTACAAGGCTTTAAAACCCAGATACTCATTTATAAACACTTTATCAACACATCAAACTCACTTAACTTATTAACTTTATGAACTTATCAACTTATCCTTTGTTGCAAAATCAACGTCAGACATGATACCATTCATTAGTAGATGTTGATCTAGGAAAATCAAATCTTTGACTTATGTTGATCTAGAGTATTCTAGTTTACCTTCTGACCAGGACGTTCCAGGATCATACTATGACTATCACCCAAATCAATATTTGTGTTACTCTTCTCTAGTCCCACAGCCCAACAGACGAACGCCCACCACTTCCTCCGAGAGTTTACATCAATAATTGCCCTTAACGATGTGTCGATGCAGCAATCACCTTACGAGGTGCGACAAACTAATGACGTCCCCGTACACGAATACAAGATAACCGCACTGGAACAGCCTCGAGCTACACCGTGCCCATATCTACGACTACAACTACGACTTCGCCGGCCAATCCCTTGGATATATTCAAACATTCAATATTTATCTTCGCAGGATGCAGCAGGCGCCCGCTCGCCGGGCGTTTGAGGCGTGAAATCGATATCTGTTTCAGTTAATCAGTCTAATCAAAGGACAAGAGACAACTGAGAGTGTACATACACACGGTCAGGTCAGTCATGACAGCGGTGGATTAGACGAACCTACCCATCAGCTTGTACGTATTGTGCTTGTTGATCTTAGGCCTATTCACAGGTCACTTCACATTTTTCGGTTTGCCCGATCAATCAAAGCGCCAATTAGCGTCGCTTAATCGCTTGTCACTGCTTCAAAATATATGTAAATATGGCTTTTAAACCTGTTTATATAGATCTTGGGTTGTGATTAATCTATTCTGGTTTTTACAAAGTTATAGTTTGGAGTAAATATGAAGACGCGTGAAAACTAGCACCATTTGTAGTAAAGAGAATCTGAACTAAGAAGCGGCATCTATGAACAGGAAGTTAACCGTGAAATAATTTGGATTTTTCAGTATTTGGTGAGACCAGTGGTAGATTGGTAGAATTTTTTGTAAAAGTCAGATAAAGCAATCTAACAAATTCCTGCCTAATATCGTCCAAAGTATGGAAAATACTGTCAATGCATCTGTTATTCAGACATAACGCCCTCTTTGATCAAAAAACGAATTTTAACAAACTCCCATTTTACCTTATTTATGCCTCTTATATACATAGAAAATGTTCCACTCACTAATTAACGTAAAATATATACTGTTAACCTGTCTACTCCTAGTTAAACAAGGATCAAGCTCAGCACCCGCATATTATTGTACATTTGTAACCTTGCGCTATCTGTAGTGACAATCAACACGGAAAATCAAAAACCAACACGGAAAATTTAAATTGCACACTCATGCCAACTTCAGTGTCGCTGCATTTGTAATACAAGTCATCGCGAAAGCGTCTTCGTCGCACAGTCCCGGCCGCCCGGCGTAACTGCACAATTATTAAAAGCTACAATTCTCTTTAGTTCCGCCGACGGTGATGGCGGCGCGCGGTGTTAATTAAGCCCTCGGCATTTCCCGGCAAGCGTGCATTTGCATTCGGCGCCGACTGATATTAAGTTAATTATCAGGCCGTGTGCATGAGTCGCGGCGAGGCGTTAGTACCAGCGTCCTGCGTATCCCAGTATTCCCGACTGAACGCATACCCACACCCTTCCGAGTGGCCCACATTCGCGATTCATAACCTCACAACTAATTTACGGACCGCGCGACAATGCCAATGTTTCCGACTAAAATTTGTATGTTCTATGAAGCCCAGGATACATTTTATATGTATCAATTCCTAACTAACGTTAGGAATTGAAATTGCACACAAATTGAACAAAAATCCTATCTATTAGAATGTACACTGGCGCCATCTGTAGCATTATGAATATGAACATGGAATTTGTAAATGTTAGTGCTTAACGTGAAATTAACCATTTGTTAGTGCAAAAAACGGCTGTATAAAGTTTTCTCCATTTCTTTATTTTCATACTTTCATTACTTTAATCATAAGCAAATGACCCCATCTATTAACAAATACTAATATTAATTATTAATTGCTTCGTGAACTACAAACTACGAACACCTTAAGGAAGAAATACGAGCAAAAGTTGATAAAGCAAAGAGGATTTCTGTTTTTCTTCGAAACTACATATGGAGCAACAAACACCTTAGAACTGGGACAAAAATCTACATCTACAAAGCCATGGTAAGGTCAATAGGTATGTACTCTGCCGAAACGCACCCCGTAATATCTGTGACCTGCGGTGCATCACAAACACCTCTTTACGCGATCGAATTAGCAACTTTGAGATTGGAAGCAAATGTGGCTTCCAAGCCATCAACGATTGGTGCAACCAGAGGTGTAATCAATGGAACCAACATATAGACCGCACGAACGACAGCAGATTGGTCAAGATCGCAAGAAACAGATTACCGAGAGGCAAAAGATCCTCAGGTAGACCCCGCAAGAGATGGAGGGATCAACTTCGAGATGATCACTGAAGATGAAGAGGTAAAATTGCCTATCAAGGACGAAGAAGAAGAATTACATCGTAAACAAAGTCAGCTAAAGTAATATAACAAATTTCTGGTAAATGAATTAATATCGTCCGTATTATTCCAACTTAATGCCATCTATGACTAAAGAGATGAATTTTAGCAAAGTCTCCGTTTTCCATTAGTAACGTTATCGTCGGCTGAACACACATACGCACGCACACATACACCAATTCCAGTGGCCCACATTCACGATTCATAATTTAGTAACTCATTCACGGACCCCGCGACAATACCAATGATACCGACCTGTTTGAAGCCTAGAATGCATTTTATATGCTATAACCAACGGCATGAAATAAAATTAAACTCGAATAGAATAAAAACTAATTTAAGTGGGTTTGCGCTGCAATTCGGACTGTTCGAAATGAGTTGCAACTAAAAATGGAAAAGTTTGAAACATAAACAACGGATATGAAAATATCAAAAGTTATCATTACTTTTGATATTTTCATATCCGCAGCGTTTTTCATTCTTTGGAATTTTATTTTTGGTCTGCTTTGATTATTCAGATTTAAATAATTTAAATAATGGCAAAGTTTATACAAAATTAAGTAGATGCACTTTAAATATGTGTTGTTAACAATTTTATTATTATGCATACATGTTATTATTATGGGAATTATTAAAGAGGATTAAACTAAAAGCAACAGTATTTTTAGTATTATTTTAAAACTAAAATTGAAAATACATTTGTTAAAAGATAAAATATTGTTAAAACTAAAAAATAATATAATTGGTAACTGTTCGCGCTCAACGCGACTTTTAAAAACGATTTTTAAATGCACTTGCGCTTCTAGCCACGAGCTCTAAATAGCCAGGGTGCATTGATCCTCCGACAGGCTCACAACGACAAAGTGGTAAATTTAACAAATATTTATTTAATACACGTACAAAACTTACGACCCACCTAATCGCGCCACGGTCGAACAAGAACAAGATCGAGCCAAGGGCGCGCACTGTTAGCTAGTGCCAAAAATGGGACGCTCAGTAGCGTTGCGCAGTTGTCACCCGGCTCGTTATCTTAGCGCGCAAGACGCGAAATTCAAATATTAATGGCGACCAAAAGTCAGCGCATCACAGCGCTGAACAGTAACTCTAAAAGTAGTATTAATTAAGATTTCAGTTATTCAGGTTTTTGCTGCGCATGCGCGACGTATTTTGGTCATGCGCATCGCTTAAACATGTTCGTTGATAATTAATGGCCGCCTGTGTACGAAGGCGGTGCGCACGCGCAGCTGTACGCTTTCGCATTCTTTTCCCTACGGAAATGGGTTACAATTACCATATAAAGCATATGGAGGTTCTACTTCTCTGACTTAACAGCGTCGACTTAATCTCGCATGCAAATTTCGCATTTTTGCGTGTGCACTTTTTAAACAGGTAAATTACGGCCACAAAACAAATAAAAGCGATTAATAACGCTTTTAAAGCTGCATAAAATATGTTTACTGGTCGCCGGGGCGCCGTTGAATTGTACCAATTTGCGCTCGGCGGCGCCGGAGGGAGATTTGAGAATGTTATGATCCAATAAAAAAAGACTACGCGAAATAAAATGCACGGAAATATGGAAAACGCACGGAAGTAATCGATTTGCTTGCTCATCGCATGTCTAGTTAGACAAACACAAAGCGTAGTGCTTTGCCGCCGCACGACCACCGCCACTGCCACCGCCGTCGTTCGATGTCTGTCGTTGGCACGATGCCGCCGCCAAGCGCCACACGATGTTGTTGTTAGTCGGTCAGCGGCCTTCGGTGGCGGCGTGCGGAGCGTTTTACCACAGTGACCTATATGTTTGACATTTTGGTAAATGGAAAAATAAAGTTTTACAGCATAAACGTTGCATGCTTTACAACGAGGCATTTTTGCGACAGAATCTCCGCAGTGAAATATTTTTGCATAGAGATTTTTAGGTTTACAACATTTTTGTTAGTTTTTTCAAAGTTTTATTTGCTATGATTCATTTCTTTCGGTTTCTTCTCTAAGAAATTCAAAGGAATATCGATAGTTTTTAAATAATGAATAAATTAATTTAATTGAAATTAATTTCTTGACAAAAACATTACTCAAACTCTCAAATTAAATTCTAAAATTCAATTAACAATATTACAAAAAAATAACGTAAAATTAAAAATTAGAAATAATTTTTTGATGGTTTAAAATTTTCGGTCGAGATGAGTGTGTATGAACCAAACAGCTGTCAATCTTCCCGTCATGCTACGTGCTACGTATTCAAAAGCTGATGGCTGGTCTGGCGTGGCGTAGATTCGATCAGCGTGCATCAATTCATCAACTCCACCCCCGCGAGCCATTGTTGTCGTGCGCGAGCCGCGCGGGTTTGCGTCTTCCTTTTTCGATTGTTTTTAATTACACGCGTGCACGCGATGAGATTTTCGACTCTTCAGGCGGCGAGGCGCTGAATACCAACGTGTGCACCGCGCCGAAGACACATATTCGCCGGAGAGCCATCCCACATCCATCATCGGAGGCGCACGGCATCGGCATAGGCCTAGCAGGTTTTACAGCACGCGCCCGCCACGACCGCAGCACGTCACTGGGAATTGAATTACAGAGTTTTTGCGCTGGAAGTTTCAAGCGCACTCACTCCATATCTAGCCATCCCAGTCATCCATGGTGCAGCGTGTATACACGCGCGAAGGGCGAAACAATTCTATTGTTTAATCGCGTCTGGCATTGGAGTAATTGCACTGTTACAATCGTTGGCAACTATTTTTACTTATCAAAATGACAAGTCTCTCGTGCTGGTGGAGTAGAGACTTAGTAGAGACGAACAGAAGAATGAAAAACATGGGATGAATATTTTTGTAGTTATTTTATACATATTTAAGCTTTGTTGATGTTTAGGACGACAAATACTTACGCAACTAGCACTGCGACCAACAATGATCAATTGTGCATGGACCAATACTATGGGCCAATAACGGAGATAACCTTTGAAAAGACTAGAATCTCCCTGACCAACTTCTTCTTGAATTCAACGAGACTTAGCTGCTCGTTGCCTAGCAAAGAAAGTCTTTCAGGTGCTAGGGATGCACAAGTGCAGAGAGTAGAGTGCTTGGTCGTTTCTACCTCCGATTTACATAGTCTGCAGCTTTGAGGCCGCCTTTGCCAGCATATTACTGGAGACTTAAGGAGAATCCCCTTGGATTCTCTGGAAATAGACAAGCCAGAGGAACCAGAGACAACTAGTAATTGTAGCGGACATGTAAACATTTTGAACTTACGCGCCTTCGTCGTGCGCACTCACTTTCTGCGTCGCGTTCGCTCGTGCCATCTCGGCTTTTGGGATGCATCCGATGCATCTGATGCACTTCCGGCAGTCGCTGTATCGATTGTCTGTTTCCGTCGACTGTTTAAGCTGAACGCGCACGGGTCTTTCGTCGCGCAGTGGTATTGCTGCGCATCAAGGACTGTCGTTTAACTTGCCAGGTTAGTAGTCACGCGGTTTTATGGTGGCTTTGAATACGTGCACTGTTCTAACGTTTAACTTGCCATTTTTAGGAATGTCTCATCGAACATCTTGTCAAGTTGTGTGTTTATGCTGACCAATAAATTGTGTATGATTAATTGTGTGTTATTAATTAACCGAAACTGCCTAGAAATAGGCAGCACAACGTACCCTACGTTTCGGTACATAATATTGACACGGATTGTGGATCATGAACTTTCTCCAATATCTAGTACATGTTTAATCTAACTGCCCCATAAACTAAACTCCTCTAATCTATCATAAACGAATCCATCTACGCATAGAACCAGAAACAATGTTGCGTATGTATAAACCAATTCTTAATCGTGAGCTTTGAGACCCCAAAAATTGATGATGCATTGCCATAGGTTACAAACACAGTTAACCCAGGTTCTATAGTCTTCGTTTATTCGCCCGCAAGGGCAAGATTGCGCCACAAAACCGATTCTTCTAACGCGATGACCGCGAGCTCTCCAACCTCACGAACACCATGGCCGACCGGCCGGATCGCGAATTGAATCTTTCTAATTAACGGTGTATTTAAGTGATGAGTTCGATGATAAATTTGACCCACAAAGCTAAACAATTGAGCGTGCCGTCCTCGAGGAACATTGTTCCTGCCAACATCTACTCTAACACCAACAACAATAACAACACCAACACCAGTTATGAACGAAACAACATCCTCATATAATGCATATACTCGTATGAACTTGTAGAGTATGTCCTATACAAAGCAAAAGGTAGACGTAAAGGCAAAAGGCATTGGTATGGCGTCTCCCTCTTCCTATCCAACTCTCTCATGTGGTTTTGTGGTCATTGTTATATCCGGTCACTTGGTGGCTCGCATGCCAGAAGTACCATAGCGCTTGGAAATGCTTAATGGTAATAATAATCGCGCTTGATGGCCATTCACCATGCGTTGCGTACCCACAAGTCGCGAGACATAATTTATGAATGCGTCTTTTCGTTTACCCGTGCATACAAAGTGTTTTCTAGTCTCCGTTATCGGTATTGCGAACAGCAATATCAACCCGCGAATTAACGCGAATCTTTTATTTTTAGCAGGACTCGTGGACTGCCCGTCCGATGCAAATTGATGTAGATGTAAAGAGAGAAGTAGGTGTTTCAGGAGTAAAATGTGACTAACTTTATTAAACATAATTCTTAAAACGAAAGTTTATCTTGATCTCGCCTCCGCCCACGACTTTGACCGGGAGAAGGCCGATAGCACCCTCTAACAACAGCAAACCAAGTCGGGCACACCGCCCACAATCATACCTCGAGGCGCGCTCTGCCTGTTTCACTCTCCCCTGCCCGCAGGGTGCCTCTCTGATCGTAGCAATACACATGCAGCTGTGATTAGATGTTTTCCAGACGCTCAAGGCGCTAAACGCTTCATGCATCCACTTAAACCTACCCCAAGAGCGTCTTGTGCCTCTATGTTCTCTTTATTAACCACATGACGACTCAGGGCTTACAAAAAACGTGAAAAACATGTGGTGCAGACTAAATAGTTCAAAAGCTCTGTCATGCCAGACCAAATAATTTGGCGACAAATATAAAAAAGGGCTCAAACTTGCCTCGCCGTTCTCAACAATCGTGTTAAAAATTGCAATCTATATCAGCTACAACTATTCGTAAAAGCACTAGAAAGCACAGTCCAGCTTACTTGCTGACAATACACCATTGTTGCATCTTTTGTTTCAACCTGTTGGTGTGCGTTGGTGTGCGTTTCTTCTTGACCCTCACGTTGACCCGAAACTTTCCTTCGCGATGCGATGCTTTTATCCTGTTCAACTACCAACTACCTCACTGCAGATGCTGTGATGCTGATGCTGATAATGCTAAAATCCGCAATTTTGTGGCTATTGTTTCATAGTTAATTTTACGCATTGCAGAAGTTAATTAACACGCCTGATTATGAAATAATTAGTTGCTGGTTCTAAAATTATCTCCACCGTAACGCAAAGGCGAAATATTTAGCCATATTGTTCGATATAATGCATTAACCATAGCTAAACGCCGGATAACGTCCATCGCGCAGTATTGAACATGCGTTAGTTGTCAATATGCGGAAAATTTAATTACATACTAAACGAACTTCAAATAAATATTAATTTGGTGATGATTAAATAGTATGTTTCAATAAAACTTTAAAGCTTTTTATAACCTTAATAACTGTTTTTATACGTTTATAATTTTCATATTTAACGGAAATTTGAGTTTATGCCTTAAAATGTTTCTAAATTCTTAAGGAAAAATAAAAATAGAGATGCATTTTCTTAGAATTATTTGATTTATGGTTAGGAAGATAAGGTAGCCTTTTATTGACCGGTATAGTGCCTGTGATACACTAGTCTAGATATTTAAGAAATTGTGTAAACATAGCTTTTTTAAGAATTTATATAAACTTACAAGGAGAGTGTCTCAATTGTCCGTCATAGATATGTATAGAAAAATTTTATAGCGCCATGTACGACATAGGTATTTAAGAATTTGTGTAAACATCGATTTTTTAAGAATATATTTAAACTTACAATGGGAGTGTCTCAATTGTCCGTCATAGATATGTATGGAAACCTTTTGTAGTGCCATGTCCGACTTAGGTACATAATTATTTATATTAAATTCATTAATTTAATTATATGCTAGAATCCATTAACTACTATTTTCATAGTTAATGGTATTTCACAGTAAAATGCAATAACATACAGGAAATATGGTTATTCAAACTCCGTTGCTTTAACTAAAATTATCCTATTCGTTTTTTACTCATTTAGGAAGTCTGCAATTTCCTAATTTTGTAGCAATTATAATTGTAATTACATTCCAAATGAAATGAACAATTATAGTTTTTGTAATACGGTCCTTTCCAATTACGTAGTGCCAAGAAAATGTGGTATAAACATTACCGCGCATAAATAGTGTTCATATTACTATGAATATTTTTAAAATAATAGAACTTTTCTAGATATTTTTTAAAGTTATTTTCTTGGAATTTTTTGACTTATAGCTTATTTAGAGATCCTAAGAGTCCAAATATTGAAACCATTATAAATAACAAGTCGTTATCTTTTATATTCATGGCACAACATAAGATTATTAGACCGGGCTGCAGCGGCTGTAGTGTAGTATTTTATTTATAACCATATAAAAGTGAATAAATTAGTAGTCTTAATGAATGGTATTTATGTATAATTAATGGCACAGTTGGAATCGTCCGCATTCGCGTTTTTATGGATTTCCAGTCGCGACTCCGTATCCGGAGACCGTGCCCGTGAGCTCACTGTTCCACCGTGTGTTTTATGGGAAAAGTGACTAATTTTATGGCATTGTTATCGGGCACGGAATTTTAATGCAGCCATTTGATATTTTGACATTTTCTAATTAAAGCAGAAATTGAATTTTTACGACCCCTTTGGCCATGGCCGGAGCCATTAAAAGCAAATTGAAACCGCATTTAATAAATTTATATGAAAATGTTTTTAAAACTTCATTAATATATGTTCAGGTTTTATTATAGTCTTTTTTAAAGTGGTATAGTATATTGTTTAATGAGAATGGAACGACTATTATGACAACGACTATTATGGGTGAAAATAAACAAGAAAACTAAAACTATTAACATATTTAATAGTAAGTACTTAGTAATGATTTTTCCTAACTCATTCACACAACTACTATCATACTATCATACAACTTCTATCATCCGTGGCGGAGTTGGTAGCGCGTTGGGCCGGTATCGCCGGTTCAAACCCGGTCGGGGGCTTCAAATTTTCTCTTTCCGTGTTAAATTTCAATTTTAATTAATTAATTTCTTT
>WSZQ02094033.1:0-12747 GCA_019419845.2 Weissflogia rhopalogaster | reverse complement strand
TTCGGACCTCTTGGCTAATTGCCGCGACATCATGACCTATTCATAAACATTCGCAACTATAATAGATTACAAGATTACACTATTAAGCAGCGTATCAACGCTCCCTTGTTTGCGCATCTGCGTAAACAGTATGCAATTTTTAATTGATCCGCCCATAGGAAGACATATTTACTCGATTTTTCTCCGAAGGGTTCCTCAAGATGTTCCAACAAAAGTTATTGCAAATTCAGAGAGGAATATGCTGATGAAAAAAAAGAATTCACAATCGAGTCGGTGCAGATTTTTTACTAACTTCACAGTGGTAGCAGCATCATTATCACTTTATTATTATCATTTAGAATTAACAGAATACATAATGTTTGTTTCTACTTAAAAATAGAATTTGCAACTTTCTTTTCTGCTCAACACATTTTACGTCGATTGTTCCCTCTTCCTGTTTTTTTTTTCGTTTTTTTATGAGCGTGAAGAATTTTGTGGGTTGGAAAAATGTTCGCTGGATGCTTTCGCAAAACTTTTCAACGTGTTAGTATCAAATTTGATTTTATCGAAGTGTATGGGAATGTCGGTCGTAACACTGTAAAAAACGGAAATGTGCGGGAAAGCCAGCCGTAACAGCTTTATTTACGTCCCGAGGCGTGAAAGCACATGGTCGGGCCGGAAAATTGCCGCGGGCGAGAAGAAGAACGCGCATGAAAGAGAAGTGCGAATAAGCCGTTGATTAGAAAAGTTTGCCTCAACATCAAAGATATCATCGGAGGTTGTAAACTGTTATGGGAACGAAACGTTTAAGTGTCTTAATATTTTCATACAATTTCTGGCAGGATTAATTTTTCTTTCAAATTCATTCGGAGTTGTTCTTTCTACTTCAATTTTTGCGTTTATATAATTCGTTAAAAAAGATTGTATTTGGTCCGCAGACCTGATCATCGACCTAGCTGGTCCTTCAGCCGTTTATATACAATTTATGTTTATTGTTTTTCTAGTACATGATGTTTACAAATTTTTGATTTTGGTGATGTGTGTAGTAGTATGACGGAGTTTTCTTTTCTCATTGTTGAGGCTGAGTTTATGTGTACAGAATGCTTTGTTCATCACGAAGTGTATTGAGTCTTGCATCTTATGATGTGATTGTTAATTAATATGTTAATTAATTGAAGTGGTATTTTCTTGAATGTGGATTTGTAGTGTGAATTTTAATGTGAATTAATATAATAAATTAATTCACTCTTCCACATACTCTTCTTCCATAAAGTTCTTCAGTTTCATTAATCACATTGGCATGTGGCCTCATGAAATATGACGAGTGTTTCGTGATTTCGCCTAACTGTATTCAACACAAATCCAATCGAGCTCCACTGAGAGTCCTCTACCTCGTCCTGTTCCATTGCATCCACGTCCGCATCCTCCTGCTTTTCAACCACGACCACATCCTCATCGTCATCCTCTTCCACATACTCTTCTTCCATAAACTCACTCTCTTCAATTTCATTGATCACATTAGCATGTGCCCTCATTATTGAAATATGGCGAGTGTTTCATAATTTCGCCTAACTGTATTCAACACAAATCCAATCGAGCTCCACTGAAAGTTCTCTACCTCGTCCTCTTCCACTGCATCCACGTCCTCATCCTCCTGCTTTTCAACCTCGTTCACATCCTCATTCTCTTCCACATACTCTTCTTCCATGAACTAACACTCTCCAGTTTCATTGATCCCATTGGCATATGGCCCCATTATCGAAATATGGCGAGGGTTTCATGATTTCGCCTAATTGTATTCAGCACAACGCCAATCGAGCTTCAACGAGTCCTCCTCCTCGCCCTCTTCTACTTCATCCACGTTCACGTCCACATCCTCCTGTTTTCCAACCACGTTCACATCCTCATCCTCATCCTCTTCCACATACTCTTCTTCCATAAACTCACACTCTGCAGTTTCATTGGGGGTGGCATATCGATCGCGGTTAGTTTGTGCCTCCACAATCCGAATTCACCACGTCATTCACGGTTGAACTCTGCGCTTCTCGCATCCGAACGATATGTACGCGTAATGCGACGCAATTGCCCCCGTGGCGACATGGGGTTGCCCCTCTCCTTCACCTATTCCACCAGCTATTGTAGCGTGCATTATTTTGTCGCCGCGTACATACAGTTCATATCACCGTCATCCATGCGTTGAGAACGCGTGCATCTGTCAAACAGGAAATGCGAAGCGTTAGGCTACTAGCATTGCCGGTGGGGGGGGGGGGATGATAAATATGCAATTTCCCTTCTTCATGCCTCTCAGCGGGCATAATAGGCGAGAACGAGACATGAGGCAAAAGGCAAGCAAGAGAGTAGAATCAATAAGCGCTCCATTAAATTTCATATAGTCATCAATAATTTCCGATGAGACAATGCGAAGTTGTTGCATCTTTTCCCTGCGTTGAATGTTGTTGAGTTCGTAATGGTTTCAATTATTTATGTTTTACTGCTTGCTTAGGTGATTACAGGAGGAAATTTTAACTTTAAGATGAGAGGAACTACAAATACATGAAATTTATGCATAATAATAATAGGAAATTGAATAGTAGTGGAAAGTTAACAAAATGAAATGTAGCTCCTTTCGAAACCAAGAAGTATCGATAATTCCTCTACGAAAATCCGTTAGGTCCAATGAATGCTTTTATTCCATACGTTGATAATGTAAATGCACAAAGCGACTTTATGAAATTTGTTCGCGCTTATCGCGTCTTTTAAAAACGATTTTAGATACATTCGCGCTTCTAGCCACGAGCTCTAAATTAATAGCCAAGGTGCATTGATCCTCCGACAGGCTCACAACGACAAGGTGGTAAATTTAACAAATATTTATTTAACATACTTTGTATAATTTTGCAATCACAGGAATCTTGCACAAGAGAAATTTAGTAGGTTTCTTTGGGATATTTGTAGATTATCTTTTCAAATAGAATTTTATATTAATCCGGAAGAAATTTAATGTTGAAGGAAGCAAACAGTCGGGAGAAACTGAAGTTAGCGGCTGTCATTTTAGTTAAATTTTATTTTTGTGAGGGTTCCTTTTACAATTGTTATATAGTTGGCGGACCGCACATAGTAGTATAGGAGCTAATGCTGAATAAACTAGTGTCTATCTGTTCCATGTTTTCTAATAAATTTTTAAGTTGGTTTGAAAGAAAACGTAAATATCTAACAAGGAGAGTGTCTCAATTGTCCAACACGTATTTGAAAGATTTTTTGTACGTATAGTACATATATAGAAATAAATTGTGTTAATGGGATTATCCGCCGGATTATGCTCCTTTTATGCTTCCCAGACATCAAAAAAAAACATTTGCCACTGCGCTGTTGCATTAAATTGACCTGTAATATGAGGAATTCTGTCAATAACGGTTGTTTCATAATTTACTTCGAAATAAACGGTATCTAATTATAAATAAATGATCTTAACAGAAAATATTAACATTGAACATTGCGAGAAATGGAAAGGCAGAGAGTTATACACGAGTCCCAAGAGAAATTTAGTAGGTTTTCTTCGGATATTTGTAGGTTATGTTTTCAAATAGAATTTTATATTAATCCGGAAGAAATTGAATGTTGGGGGAAGTAAACAGTCGTAGGAAAATAAAGTTATTATATCTAAAAATAAGCGATTTATTTATCTTCGTTGTATTTTTGGAGGTAAATGTTATTCTGTGTGGTTTTCGTTCTTTTTGTGAATAAAAGTTTCTTCTTTATAGAAAGAGTGTGTTTTCGGTGTAAAAATTTGGTTATTATATCTCAAAATAACCTATTTATTCATCTTTCACAACTTTCCCAAAAGGTAAAAGTCGTTCCACATTATTTTTCATCTTTTTATCACATTCAAGGATACCGAAAAATAGTAAATCTTTTCCTCTTGATATGCTGTTTGTTCATGTTGTGCATACATACGCGTACATCTTGTCGGCGCACATTTATCAGAGGCCCGCTTTATATTTATGAAAATGCACGCATTCGAGCAAGCGAACTGAAAACGCGTGAAATACGCAGCAAAAGCAGCGTGTTTTATTGCGGGGTGGCTGACGTGCAGTTAGCTCCGGTCTTCTCCGAAAGCGAGGGCGATCCGTGTCACTCGCCAGAATGGGGAAGAGACGCTGGTAGAGAAAGACACAAAGATGACCTTATGTGACCTGCCTCAAATCGATTCTTCCCTCGTGGTCCTTCAGCTCTCTTACCTCTCCCTCTTCCACTCGTTTGAAGCATGGGGGGTGGTCTTGCCGCCGACCGACGTCATCATTTCTGCTTTATCTCCCCCATTCTTCGCGATTCGCCAGTGTTTCAGCCTATTTGCTCTTTCAAAGGCACTCCACACTGCCCTTAGAAAAACGAAAACTTTTCCAAGCCCAGGACAAAGTGGGGAAGACAAGGAATAGGCCCATCGATCGTTTATGTGTACATCAGCATTGGTGAGGTTATAAAAAGGAGAGAATTTTACAGTTTTTGGTGTCAGATCTTTACTTCTTTTAGGTTGTGATAATTTTGTTTTTGGCTTTGTATAGAGATCAGGGGTTCTTATTGTTAACCTGAAGTCTAGACTTCATTAAATTAGACGATATCCATATTAATAGAGTAACTAGCAATTAAATTTATTCATACAAAGAGATAACTTACTTCGAAGTTAGGTTAATCTAGGTGTATTTATGTCCCAGCAAGGTTTATCTGGTCATAATTTACTCTAGTCTTAAAAGATTACTTAGATTGGACGTTATACCAACGCATTTTCGAATGAAAAACGTCTCTAGTTACTGATTTACTAATCTACGTAAAATTTTAATTGACGAACGATTGTTGAGGTAAAATTTGACACACGTCCTCAGAGATGATATGCTATTCATTGTTAATCTTATGACAGTAACGGATTCAGGAGGTCTAAGTCCCAAATCACTTTGAGCTTGGATACGAAACTTGAAAATGTTAGAGAGTCTTCTTTCTGAGGTGCTAGTTAAATGTTGAGGTTCTTGTTCCCTGTTCTGTACAAGTCAACTGGATGACCCTTTCAAAACAGTGGGGCTCACATCAGCCCCTAAACACGTGCTTGTTAGTGTGTCTTAAGGTATATCTTACTTGATACACGATGATCTAAACTAGATAACTCTGATTTGCATTTGTGTAAACTCTAAACATAAGCAGCCAAAGTCCTTACTACAACATTAGATGTCAGACTGAGAAGGTTATTCCTATAAACTTCTCCCTTCTTCATTTTAGGTTATGGTTATTTAAGATCGCTGAAAGATCATAAATTATAAATACCAAACTGAAACGTATTGAAAACTCCTCAATGATTCTCCACTCACATCAATTTCTCCTCAATTGATACTTCGCTCTTTCTCTACACCCAATAAATTTCAATCTGAGCACTACAGAAAAAAATGCAAATGTAATTTATGATAAATTTCCGGCTGGTGGCTGGCTTCCGAATGTACGGAAGCGCATTAAAGTCGAGCCCCAGGAAGATACCCAAGCATCGCGCCGCATCTGGCACACAAAGTGCTAAATTCGTTTTTCCCTTACGTTGCAGATGCCCCAAGTAGCACCGTCGCCGCCGTCGGCCGTAGCAACGACGCATCCGCCGCCACCGCCGCAGCCATTCGCCGCCACCCCCGTCAGCCAGATTATGCGGTGATTGCGCGGGCGGCGCGCGCACACGTGTCTCACCGATTGCGTTCGACTGAGCTCGGCGCTGCTGGAAGGCGTATGTGAAGAAGGATCATGGGCTGTGGACACAGCAAGATCAACATCTATCCGAAGCGCAATCGCAATAAGAATGCATCGGCAAAGAAAACCGGTAAGTTCATCTTCTTCAAGTAATCTTCCGAACATTTCCATTAATTCTACAACTACTTCGAAAGACGTCTAACTCCTTCCATGAACTTTCATCTATCGATTCTCTTCGACTTTTTAGCAGTTTATCCCATTTGTCTTCTACTATTCACTGAATAAATTTCACTAATATAACTCCGAAGTTATCACAACTTTGTGGCGGTCCAGACCACACAGCATGTATTAGATATTGTATTTCTTCAAGGTTTTTTTTTCCACTGTCTAGTCTCGCAATTTCAACTCTGCAAATCTTTCAAACCTACACATCTGTTTCCAATCTTTGCATGCATTCCAAGCGCATGTATAAATCTTCTCTTCGACCCCTGCGCTCTTTCTCTATTTTACTTATACTCTCGCTCTTTCTTTAATGTACCCCCTCGATGTCTTGTATATTTCTTTACCTCAAGGAGTTGGTTTTCCGCTACCGCACGGGTAACATCGCTGTTCCCTTCGTCTGTCCATTGTTAACTATTTTTCTACTTGTGTGATAATAAATCTACTTGTTATACTTAATACAATTGCATCATTACTCGCAATCAACGACACACCGTACCCCACAACTTTATTCTACCTCTAACTAGTTCTTTATAGTTGTACGTACGTGCAACATAGTTATGTTTAAACTAAGACACGATTATCGAAGTATTGTCATAAATTTAGGTTATCTACGGTAAGATCATCTTGTTTTTATAGGTTCGAACAGGGCTTTCTTGTTGACGGAGCATTTTCTGTTCCGTAATAAACTCAGATACGTATATAAAAGATTTTTACTGCTCTTGGAATTGTTGGATGCATAAACAGGAGACATGGGAACGACTTTTTGTTTTTGTATGTGAAATCAACTGGGGGACATGAAGTAGGTTAACTTTCAGGAAGGATTCGAGAGATAGGCAACTTAATTTACGGACGGAAAAGTCAAAAGACATATAATCTTGTGTTCACTATATTTATGCTTTGTCTTTGTTTATTTAATCTAAAGGCACTATCTTTTAATGTCAAGGATTTATATCTATATCTTTTGAGTATTTAGTTGATTAACAAATCGTTATTAATTTGATTAACAAATAAGGTAACCCATTATACAACTTAGTATAATGACAGCTACTTGTATGATTGGTTACCAATGTTTTAAGTGGTGTTACGCGGAAGTTGCGATTTTTAAAAACATTAAATTACCTCTGTTGATTGCACGAGACCAGACTTAACTGGATCTTTTGCTAACAGTAAGTTCTTTGAGTTCTCGCGGCACAAGTTTTATTCAAAACTCACCTCAGACGTCAAAGTTCAAAATACACGAAGTAAAAAAAGTACAACGACTTTATTTAAACGGCACAATGAACACATAAATACAAGAGCAAAATACAAGTGAACACCACAACTCACAAAAGAAGAAATATGCAGAATCCGGCGCATACCACGCTTTTATGGTGGCGCAGCACCCTCTCGCCATGTTACTTAGGGCACCCCCAACGTCATCGCGCAACAATGCAAATAAACTTAAGATACCGGGCACCACAAGCGTCGTACACACTAGGCAACCAACTCAACAAATGTTATTATTCATTTTATTTCTTGAAATTATTCAAATTTTTAAATTTTATCATGTTCAAATAATGAATGAATGCTTCAACATGATCCTAGATCACAGACGAATCGCCTGAGTTGATAATATTATCAGCTTTCTGAAGCCGGCTTTAACGGTCTGTCTGCCTGCCTGCCTCCACGGATGCGTGATTGATGCGACATAAATTTGCCAAAAAGCGAAGATTTATATCGGCCGACGGGCGCGTACATGCCAATCGCGAACAGTAAATATTGATCAACGCCGCACCGCTTCCTCCGACGCGCTTTCCACCAGCTCCCCACGCCGACGATCGGGATTTTCGTTTACAATTAGATGTCATTAAAACGCTTCCATGAAATGGGTCTGTTACGCGGTAGTCGCGGATTTTTAAAAACATTAATTTATTTCCCGGTGTTGCGCGGGACCAGATTTAACTGGATCTACTTAAGCTAAAATTCTTGAATTAGCCGACCGATGTGTTAAGTACAACTCACCACTAGGTCTCTGTTCACAAAGTACACGATTTCTAACACCACAACGTCTTTATTGAAACAAAATGAACAACTTAACAAACACTCCCCAAAACTCCCTAGAGGAAAATAGGCCGAGGCCTGCGCGTTCCACGTTTTTATAGTGGCGCAAAGCCCCCTTTTCTCCTCATTCACGCCCTTCGACGGTTACTGAGCGCGCTCGGCGCGCCCCAAGAACAACTTAAGCGCTGCACGCAGGGCTACCAACATATATTTTGTTTAAAATGAAATCCAGTATAATATGCAAATATGTAGGCAACCAACTCAACAGGATCACTGTACTCTCGCATCGATTCCTGTAATTAAGAATCCCAAGCAAAGAAATACATAACATATGTAACATCGTCACAACCTCAGTCGCACATAACCTCAATTCAAAGCTACTCCACTTTTGCGCCAGTACGCCACTCACGAGACGTGCTGTGTTATTGCGCAGACGACACACAAAGGGACTGCCTTAATTAATGTTCCTATATCTTCCTCTTGATGTTCGGCGCTCTAATGGTGAAGTTGAAGTGTGTGATCTCTCCACTCCTTGGCCCATTCAACTTTTGTGCTAGAGGAAGATGTATCAACAGGGGCGCAGATATCGAGACGAATCAAGTTGTAAAACGCCGTGTGCGAATTTACAGACGCGTTCAGAGGTTTTCTCAGGCGTTGGCAGTCTGCCCGAATGATTGTCAACCGAACGGATACGCGACGTGACGCGATGCCAGATACTGGTGAAGTGGGTGGTGTTGGCGGCGGCGGCAGGAGGTGGCAAAACGATGGGTAAACGTGCTCATTGCCGCCGCAGCGAAATAAGGGAGCACGTGACAAGTAGCAACATATGAAAACCCCATCACGAACTGGAGCAACAGTGTTATCACGGTGTTATTGCTATTTATATACCTCTCTGACAAATATCCAGGCGTCTAGCTGTGAATTGAGGTTATGTTTGACAGGCGCTAGCAAATATATAAGATGCGTTACAGTCAAATTTGGCTTTTAGATTCATCTAAAACGTATTTTTATAATTCTGACTCAAGAGAGACAACTCCTTTTATATCTGGAATTCATTAATTATGTATTATTTGTCTTCCGGTAAATGATATCAATATCGACACTTGCGAAGAGTACTAAGGACGAGGCAAGTTTGAGCCCTTTTTTATATTTGTCGCCAAATTATCTTTATTTAGTCTGGCGTGAAAGAACTTTTGAACTGTTTAGTCTGCACCACATGTTTTTCACGTTTTTTGTAAGCCCATTATCAATAATTCTCAAACAGTTATCATACGGACACGAAATCTGGGCTCCAGAAACCAAAAAGTTACCTTCCGTCTTCAGTGGCGTGCTAAGGAGTGCTATGAGACACGTTACCGCTGCCGGTTTCATAACTAGCAACGTGAAACTAAGAGAAATACTTGGCATCAGCGACCCATGGCTTCAGGCCCAAGAAGCCCATAATCATCTGAAAAGCACCGCGTCGGACAACGCAAGTAAATATCCAGCTGAGCTAAGTAACAACTTAGCGTTCCTCACCATTTTTGGAGCGGATAATTAAAATATGAAAAGATTTATGTTAAAAAACATGCGCGTGAGAAGAAATGCGTGACATAAGCCTTTGGTCTGAATTCCCAATTAATAAGAGAAAAAAAAAACTTTTGGCTCGCTAGTACAAACGACGAAATGTACATCGTACAATTTATCTATTAAACTTGTAAAACATTGACAAAAATTATGTTTTCACATCAAAGTATTTGTTCTTCCACACAAATTATACCCTTAATAACCTTCTAAAGCTATTTCAACACTTTCTATTTTAATTATAGATAATGTACAAGTACCTACTTGTGTTTCGTACTTGCAATACGTACTATTTACCGAAAATATTAGGCAATGTGACAACGATTGAATTTTTTCAAATTGGCATAAAATTAGAAGTAAATCCCAATATAACGCTTTCATTTGAATGGGAGAAATGTATAACGGTATAAATGTGTTTTATAGCGTTATGAGAAGACATCAATCGATTTAAATGCTTACAATGTATTTGTACACTGATTATTCCTAATATGTTCCTAATTACACTGGTATATTTTCATTTTGTGTCAATGGTGACAACTTGTAATCATAGGAAATAACAGTGAAGCTTGAATTACGTATAATTCAAAGTTAACGCGCTAAGTTGGAAATACGTGAGGAGGAAGTTTACATAAATGTAAACTTTTCGAATGATAAACTTTTCAATTAATGCGATAATTATGCGCTGCGCACTGCAGCACGTGCAGTGGTACACGAGCTTTAATTAGTGCAGGCGTTCATAGCAAAACGCGTTAATTTTAAGGGATATGATCATGAAAAATGACGCATGCAATTTACAAATAGAGCATATGTGACAAGTACGTTGCATGGTTTCCACTGGTTGGAAGTTAAATCCTGTTTTCTGCTACATGCTACCTGCTACGTTTAACCTGGAATTACTAGTATCTCTCTGCTCCAGATTAATCTACATAAATAAATAATATTTTCATCAAGCAATAAAAGACTTTGTAGAGCCCAAGAAAATATAAAGCCACAAAAGAGAAATATAAGGCTACTTGTTAGCCTGGTAACAAGTCATGACGAGGTTTTTATACTTAGCTAAAATTGGTAAAAAGCACGTCACCAGGTGCAGATTATGTAAATCGGAAATAGAAACAACCAACTACACTGGGGTTGTCGAGAACCGATGGATGGGCTGCGGCTTGTTTGTAAGGAACAAAGAACAAAACGGTTGAAAGCGGTTAGAGCGGTTGAGAGGCGGATGCAGGTGTTACTCGTCAGGAACAGTCGTTACTGAGGGTTGGCGCGTACCAACGGCGGTTGCTGACGGCGGGCTCTCAGAAAGGCGTAGACAGGCAAGAGGTGCACCATTCTTGTATAAAAGCACCGTGTTCGCATAAATGCAGATCTTATTTATACCTTATTTAATAAGGTCACCCGCATGGGCAACAGAAACAAAAAATTGAACCTTGTCTTGGTGCAGACACCAAGAAACGATGAAGGGGCAAAAATCAAAGACATTAAAAAAGTAGGGCCGATGCGAGTTCGCGTCGAAGCCAAGAAAATACCCAAATATGCACCACAATGTTACCGTTGTCAACAATTTGGTCATATAATTGCAAATTGCAACAGAGATGCCTCGCAGAAGTGCGCAGGAAATCATTCATTTAAGGAGTGCAACCAAAGCAGGGACGCCCCCAAATGCGCTAACTGCAACGGCGATCACATAGCTTCAGATTGGCAATGCCCAAAGCATGCCAAAACTATCAAGGAGAAACTGATGGCCAGGAAAGCAGAGTTGGCCGATAAAAGAAGGTAGATGGTAGAATCTGCTACTGTGAAGAAAGGAGTTAGTTTCTCTTCTTTTTTGTTCACGACAGGGGTATCCCTACTAGGGAAACATCACTGCAGGCGCTAGAAATTCTAGATGTTTTTAAATTCAAGCGGAACTCGGTCAAGGAGATTCTAACCCTTTCAAAGGTAATCTCCGTTATTGACAATAAAATCCATGCAGAATAGACCAAAGTTGATAGCAATAATAATATAGAATTATGTCAAATGTATTAAATTTCACCAATTTGTCATCGTTTATCAATTAATCACGATATAAAATCATTGTATGTGGTATGAATACAATTATCCGCGCTATACATGATCAAGATTAGCCGATAGTTGATTAATCACTAATTACGAGAGCCTACAAAACGCATTAGCTATTAATACACGCTGGCCAATATATTGATTTCCTATTCTCGAGGCATTAATACGGTTGGTTAGTGTACTGCTATGCATTTTAGATATCTGCTGAGCTCATTTATATGAATATTTAACTTATTGCAGTTGAACTGGAGTGGAATTGAGAATTTTACAATGACTAGGTATATTTTAAAAATCTTCCAAAAGTTACAAACTTGCGATTAGGAAAACGACACTTGTATCATCAGGTAATTGTTGCAAATATTTACACATATTATGAACGAATTGCGGGCGTATCCTTCCACAAATGCGGTCGCGTTGCAACATTTCAAAACGTGTTTATTTAATCAAGCAGCTAAACGCGAAGATTGATTCGGACATATGCGTTGGCAGCCACTAAGTATCAATAAAATCGGTGGCCGGTCTCAAATATTTAGGAATCAATAGATGTGGCCGGCAGCGGAGGCGGCAGCAAATGCAGAGGCCGGCGGCGGCGGTTAGAGCAACATCAAAGTCGTGATCGTATCGCCAGATACGCTACACACGTGCGAAATTCGGACAGTAATCTCCTAAATCTGTGGCGTGCTCCTTTTTTCTGCGTAGGTTCAGAAAGTTTCTGAGAGGCTACGTGTTGGCAATGGTTGATTTCAGGATATGAGCGGACAAAATTGTGTTACACTATGAAATCTTCTTTTAATGGAATTTTAAGAGTAAAAGTAATTTTTAAAGTGAAAGTAAATATGTTGGTTGTGAACCTATGGTCCATGGATAGTGTCAGCCCAATAATAAGGCAATGTTTTATGTGTTATTTCTTTCTAGAATATCATATCTTCAGATTTGATGCATATGCATATTTGGTGGTGGTTTGTCTGAGTGTTTGAGTGAACATTTTTGCGATATCTTGTTAGTCTGGCGCCTACACACATGCGTTCGTCACATGGACCTTAAGTCCAACAATAGAAATATGGACATGAGGAATGCGTGTTATGTAACGTTGAGACGGGAGATCTGTGAACGTGGTGTAGTGAAAAGTACACTGCTTCATGTAACAACAGAGTTTATTACAAAGTA
>WSZQ02093990.1:0-12755 GCA_019419845.2 Weissflogia rhopalogaster | reverse complement strand
ATACCTATCTATATGCTGCAAATGTATGTGTTGAATTTGAATGTGGGAAAGTGTATATGTTATATATCTTCATCTTCATGGGTATATGTTTTATACGTTTGTCCTCTCTGCAGTTATCTCGAGCCGATATTTAACGTGTATTTCGTTGTATATTTTCAGCTGCAGCGTGAAGCAAGAGCCCGTCTCGAATCCAGCCAGTCCCCTCGAGGCGTCCAGTCCACAAACGGCCACTTCGCTCTGTACACCTCGTGGTATGTTAATTAAATTTAAATATTCATGCGCCCTGTTACGCAATACTTGCGCACATTTGCGTCCAACTCCACTGCGCTGCGTTTGTTTTTACGTCTATCATATTTTTTTGGAAGGATGTGGCCCATCCGCCCAGAACATGTTATAATCCGAAATGCATCCCATCACGGATGATGGGTTCGTGTGGGTTTTGTTTTATACTGGAATATGCGTGTGTGTCTTTTCATGACGAAAATGGAAACGAAATACTTTTGGGTATCACGATATTGGTCGTAAGGTGGGAAATTTACGAGTTGAAATTTGATGGTTGAATATTCTAAGAAGACTGGAAGTTTGAGATAAACAAGGATAGAGGGGAATTGAATACACGATTGAAATTTAATTCTGGTTGTTGAAAATTTTTAGTAGTTTATTTTAATTTTTAAGTTCCCGTATCAATTTACTTTGCCTATTTGTAAACAATTAATAATATTTTGACATAACTTTAAATTGTGACTAATAGGTGGTTCACCAGTGATTTTAATTTTTCTATATTTTTAATTTGTATAAATATTGATATTTTCTAAAAAAAATTGACAATCAAAACTGGATGCGCTCATGCGTCTTGATAAAATTATTACCGCGGGAATGTTAAGTTCACGGGACCTTGTTTAAAAGGCTTACAAACTTAACCAGCAATGTCTGACATGCCGACAACACACAAATAACACAACACGAGATGTGTAGAAAGAATGATGTAAAAAGAGCGACTTACTTATTTGAAGGCTGGGTAAAAAGTGATATTCATATATGATCTGTGGTGATTTTATTTTAAGTAATCTTAACGAGCGAAGCACACGAAAATGCAGCCGTTGATGGGGGAGGGTAGCCACCATGACGCATGCGCAGCTCAATCAGCGCTGCCAACATTAAATATAGTTTGGGGTACAAAAATCCCTAACCTGGAAATCGAAAATCTTGATTATCCATCTACTCTTTGAAATTATTGTTTCCTTATTTGATGACTTCATTAAAATAACGAATAATCGAAGGAAATTAGTGTAATTATAACAAAAACTTCAATTATCCGTTTAATTTTCCGTCTTTTAAACTTATTTTTTATTTGCATATTAATTCAGAATAATATGAAATAAGGAAAAATATAATTATGAAAATATAATTAATTGTATATAATTTAACTTTAAATTTTTAATTTTACCAATAATAAGTAAGTTTCACAAACAGTGAAACTTATTGTTAGTAAATTACAAAACTTGACAGAACGAGAGTGCTTCGGCAATAGTCGGGAGTATAACAAATAACTAATTTCTCTACTTCGTAGTTTGTTGTTTTCGTAAAGTTTGTTTGCAACAACTGGTTATACAAACAGCATGTCATTTCCAAATACGTATTTGTTGGCGTTATAGTTGTTATTTAATTCATTGTATTGCATATATTTTATAAAAACGTATGCACTTTTTCCCACTCACTGGCAAAGTGTATTGGAAAATTCATTCCGTTCCTGCAATTGCTGCTATGCCGCCGCCGCCGCCGCCGCTGCTGCACCTCGCTATGAATTCATAAATTTGTCGTCTTGCAAACCGCTCCACCAAACGGGCACGCTGCCTTCAAGTTTACTACAGCATGTAACAGAATGAAGAACGAAATAGAACGAGCAAAGTTATTCGTATAACGAACAACACTAAAGCATATAAAACCAACAGAGAGATAGACGTTTTGTGGTGGGTGTTAAGCCATGTTTAGATAGAAACATAATGCAAATTTCGGCATATTCGGGTATATACGCTGGCTGTTCGCCAAGATCAATAAATATATTGTTATAAATTTGTATGGTTTTGAAAATTGATAGCAGATGAAGCCAGTGGCGATAAGTATCGATAATTTCCATTTATTTTTGATAAATATTTTAACTAACAGTTATTTTGGTTCCGATACAAACAAATTTCAAGATTATCGATACCAAAAAGTATTGATACCTTTATTCGACACTTTTTCATTTTTTTTCACTTCGTTTAAATTACATATTAAAGACAATCATACAGTTTCATATGGTGAATGAAGCAGAGGAGATACCGTTAAGAATATATTTTGGTAAAATTCTCATTGCTTTTATGAGTGGTTGGCAGCGATCGTAAATTACAGCGTATGAGAAACAAACATAAATTGATTGCGAAATGTGCGTGAATTTTTATTCTCCATTCCTCATCCTCATTCTCATTCTCATCTTAATTCTGTACATCCTAAGCATCGTTCGTCGTACTCAGTTCGTTTTTTATCTACGAAAATTGGAACCGAAAACGTTCCAAGCTCGTACAGTCAGCAAACGTGGATTATTAAGAAACATAATCTATGTATCGACGCTCTGTCTATCTTTATTATTCGATCGTTTATAAATCTATTCCGGTGCCAGAGTCATGCGACGCTCTCGCTTAAATTTTAACTTATTCCACGGCCGTAATAGGATTAATAGTTGTGGTTAGATATACCTAATGTTTTGAGAAAAGGCAAATAAGTTTGTAAACTTCTTAGGGTTTTTGTATTTGAGAGGAAGCCCTATGTGAGGAAGCCCTTAGATATTACTACCACTGAAAATCAGAAATTTCCAGACAAACGGTAGAAAATCAAATAGAGTATACGTAAAATAAGCACTGCTTAAGGAATGTTTAACTTAGTTGAGGTATTTCTTCAACTTTAAGCTGTCTATTCATGCACATACACATGCACACCTCGAAGCTGAAGCAGTTGAAGCAGTATTTGCGTAAGTGCGCTCGTATTTCATTGTAAAGTAATATAGGTGGTACTCTCGTGTCACTCTCGGAATCAGTCATCATCTCGTAGAAGTGGAAAGGAGTGAAGTGGACGTGGGTATAGGCATGGACACCCGAAATAATACCTCCCATGTGTATCAGTTCGTGTGTACATGTCCATAAGAAGCATAAAAAAAACTTACCAAACTAGTGGGTTCGAACATGTTGCCGTGTTTAATATCGCATTATCACGCGAAATAAAAGCGAATATTGCGAATCTTTGGCTCTGGCTGCTCTTGAGACATGGAACATAGGTGGAATCATCAAATTCTAACTGTAATTGGCTTTTTTATTGGCGATTCCAAGTTACCAAGTTTTTATGCATCTGCTATGATTTAATATTGGCTTTTATGAGAGATGTGTTTCTCTTGGGTGCATTAGTCTCTGTTAGGCAAGTCATCTCACAAGGAGAGTCCACGCCCTGTCAAATGAGTTCCGTCAAACTAAAAATAGTCTCGGGTACAAGATTTTTGAAAACAAAAAATTATGGTGAAAACCCTAGGAAGCACACTGCCTGATAGTTTCAGAGAAAATAAATTGTTAAAGCCTGTTGCTTTTTTGCAATACATATATTTTTTTATTTTTTATTTGTAATTGTTAAACATTTGATTCCAGTGCCAATTTACTCACGTTATGAACGTATAGTGTCCGATTATGATGGACGGTTAGATGGTTGCTTGGTGCAGTGGTTATTTTGTCGATGAATTACGATTTTGTCACGTTTAAGGGCAGTTCAAATCACTCACTCGCGGTGCTCATTTTTTTTCGTTCCCTTTTTTTATTCATTCTTTATGTACGTAAAACTCTAGACGATATTATTGCATTTGTTCAGATTCCAAGTATCACTTATTGCAACCACCGCACCGGTGCACAGGTGCCGGCGGGCTAGTAGGCATCGGTGGGAGCCGTGTTTCGCTTCCTACTTCCTCTGGCCATCCGCACACACCGAGCCGAGATAATTTCGCGCGATTAGAGCGCGATGCAGCTGGAATGCGAATGCGAACTATGCAACAACAACAACAACAATAACAACAACGTACGAAACTACGAATACGCTCGTATTTGTGTGTAAAGTACGCCTGCCGCGGTGCAGGCGTATAATCATAATACAAAAGGTAGGCGGTCACTTACCTGTCCTATGTGCATTTCCTCTTTGTATCTATAGTTTCTGATGAAATGTGCTATAATACACGCACTAAAACAGGACAGGTGACTTACAATCCTGCTACTTTTTTCATAAATGGGATATATTTAGTTGTATTCTTCTGTGGGATTCTGTTTAATATTTATTGCAACAGGTTAATATTCTGTTATTTTGTAAGAATGAAAATAAGTCAATTTAACATATCTAAACATATTTTTCTCAAATATTTTGTCGATTATTTACTAAAAGTTCGGAAATCGCATGTCAGTTTCTGAACCGAGGCAGCTATCAATCGCTTGATGTGTTAAAACGACTTTTTTCACGAAAGTAAATCGATTTAACATATTTAAACATGTTTGTTTCAAATATTCTTCCGATTATTTGCTAAAAGTTTGGAAATCGCATGTTAGTTTCTGAGCTGAGGCAGCTATCAATCGTTTGATGTCCTAAAACGACATTTTTCACGAAAATAAGTCGATTTAACAAATTTAAACACATTTGTCTCAAATATTTTGCCGATTATTTGCTAAAAGTTCGGAAATCGCATTTTAGTTTCTCTTGATGTGCTGTGTGGCTGCTTTTGATAAGTCAATTATCAAATGAATTAATGATTTCAATAGAACATGAAAAATGAATTAGTCAAATAAAACTGATTGTTAATTAAAATTTTAAAGAACTCAATTCAGAAATTAGATAATGTCCGAATTGCACATGGATTGCTACAGTCTTCCTTGCTGCCGCCTACGGTTCACAGTGGTAATCACCACGACAGGCAGGTAGGCAGGAAGGAATTTAAGAAGTGCACACTTTGGGCCAAATTGCATGCCGCTCCTGCAACACACGGCATCGTCAGCGGCAGTATAATAATGATCATTAGCGCAACGCTTGGCGTTCATTCAATTAAGTGCCATTAAATCGGGGCCCCGAAACGCACTGCTTCAATTTTTCTATCCTACAGTCTCTTCCTCACGCATATACATACATGATGCAGATACCGATGATATCTTAACAGTTACTTTACGGAGAAAACAAATTAATTGCATCCAATCCAATCCACTCTACGCCATTCCATTCCATTCGATTCGATTCCATTCGTTTCGATCCTTGTGATGAGATTCTCTCATTCTCGGAACGAAAACGAATCTGCAGATAGCTTAAATACTTTCTTTCCTTCCTGTGTGCTATTCTGCCGCATTTTCCGTTTGGTTGACACACGTTTTGGCACATTTTCTTTGCGTCTATTCAATTTTCGGGGCGGGACGGTGACAGTTTTCGCACAAACTGCAAAAGTTCGGTGCGATGTGTAAAGGTATTGCGATGTGGGCCCTGCAGCTAGAGCAGGAGGAATAACCGAGGCCGTTAACCTTCGGCAAATGCAGCCAGCAGCAGCAACAGCAGCAGCAACCACAGCAGCCAGCGGAACATCGACAAAAAGACGAGACGAAGAGGCGCACCAACTGCACGCACTGCCACTGGCAGTGCCACCTTTGTACACGCGATATATTATGTACGCTACATGTTCGTACACATCTTCATTTATATGTGTATGCGGTAACACAATTGCAGTGATTACGTGCAGGCACAATTTATGCGACTGCGAGAGTATTAAAGGTACGCGTAAGCGTAATGAGTGTTTGATCAACAGATCATCGTCAAACACGAACTCACACTAAGTCAGACAGAAGTAGAGCTCATCTACGTAGCAACTTTTATTATATTTACATGCATTCATTTATGTGAGCTTGCACAGTGAGATTGTTAGTAACTTTTCCATATTCCTCAACATTTGAAACGTTGAAAGATTTATTCGTAAGCCGAGGCATATGTTCCTAACAGTAACCAAAACTTTAAATTAATTAACGAACCCACTGAAGTTAAGTTACTTCCTTCCTTTTGCCCTTTTCCCTTATAAGTTGATTTACCAAATCCACATTGTCCCCTCCATTTATCCACCTATCCCTTACACCCATACATTTCCTCACTATATGCTCCCACGCATGCATCCCAGCCCGACATAGTGCACACATCATATATTCATTCCCCATCCATACTTTCATTCCTTTCTCTTCGGATCCACACCTCGCCATTTCCATTACCTCGCCGAGCGCATACCCAACGTCTTAAGCATAGTGGGTATCTTAGGCAATCAACTCAACACCGCTTTCACCACTGTTCCATGCGTCATTCTACTCACTCTATCCTCATACCTAGCTACCTTGCTTACCGTTTCCCATTTCATAGACATTCTCCCGGTCTCTTGGAGAATAATATATTTGGGTGTTGTTCTTTTAAGCCCTAGGAAGTCCTTAATAAACCACGCCTGCTCTTTCTCAAGGACCTCCCATTCACTTAGTCAATAAAATACCACAAAATGGCCAACAAAAGTTTCCCTAGATCATTGAAGAATTTAGGTGTAAGATAAATATGTAAAGAAAACATACTGTGATAATATTGTAATGAGTCACGTTTTCTCCTTTAATATTTGATAATGATCGAAATATTTTATAAATTAAACCAGTTTCGTAATTTTCGAGGAGTCTCTCAGATCTCAGCTCTCAACTCTGTTCAATGACCAGAGTAAACCGGCGGATACATTCCGTACATCAATTTTGCATAGTTTGCATTTAAATGAGTCATTAAGTCCTCCACGAACATGGTTTCAGCGATATTTATTGCCTTTTTTGCATATTTACTTTACTGATATTTATAGATAATAATTAATGACAATTACTGCAATTGGAGGTAATAAAAATGTTAATAACTTTCAAATATGTTTTATTTTGTATATACTGATTTAACTGTTAATTTCATTCAAATACATGAGGGCTCAGGTATGTCCTCCCTTTGTTGATAGTTTCTCTTTGTTAACTTCAGGAGTCGGCAACGCATTGCTAACAAAATTAAAAATAACTTTAAATAATATTTTTCTCAGTCTCCAGTCAGTGAAAAAAAAAGATATTTACTGATCCTTGAAATATTTGCCGATCCCTGATTTATTTAAATTTAAAATTCACCTATTTATTTACTTATCTTAATGATGATTTTTTCGCTAAAATATCATATATTTAATATTAAAAACTTTCAAATATTTTTGATTTACTGAAAATTTTATTCAAATCCATGAGGGTTCAAGTGTGTCCTCTCTTTCAACAACCAAGTATTTTTAACATTCTCAATACATTTCTATATCATTAATCCATACTGCTAATAGTAGTGTAATTAGTATGTTTCTATCCCCATCCTGTTCATTTTATGCGCAGAGGCAGTGGTTGCGCATCTGCAGTAATCAGTAGCTAGTGACATAATTTCTCATGTTTTTATGCGAACGAGTTTTGGGCCTGCGCCTGTGCCTGTGAGAAGACAATGCAAACAGGTTAAGGGTTGTAAATGTCGGGCGAAGCGCATATTGTGCACAATGCCCCTGCTCCGCCTTCCCGTTCTCACCACACTTGTGTGTATATATCGGATATGAATAATATGAATGCAAACGCTTGCTCGTGAAGCAATGGAGCAACAGAAGAGGAGAGGAGAGGAGAGGACATGTGAGCAACATAATAATCACTGCGTGAAACGCGCAAATTCTCCGTGTGCACGTGCACAATCAACGGCACAGCATCTCGCCGATGCGTGCTGTACCTTTTGCCTCTTTTAATTCCTGCCGAGCTAATAACAATTGCGCTTTGCCAGTAATAGCTAGGCGAAAAGTCTGATTAAACAAGCTGCAGCCTTTTACAAGGAGGAAGGAGGAATGCTATAAATCGAATTTAAAGTTACAATGGCAGTGCTTTGATAAAATTAGTTTTAGTAGTGTTATAGTGGCGTTAGCTATTTTTGCTTTGTGTTATAAAAGTATTGTTGTATAAACAACAACAACATCAACAGCAAGAACACCAACATCACCCACAACGCCAACAACACCAATAACACCAAGAATATCACCACCACCAGTAGCACCACCACCACCAACAACAACAACAACATCAACTACCACAATAACACCATCAACAACCTAAAGTAACCTAATGAACAACATCGTCAACACCAACACCAACATCAAGAAAAAAGCCAATATTAAAATTCAATAAGTATTGTTGTTATTTTTTAAATGAAATCAAAGAAATATCTAATGGAGCCGTATGTAATTTGTATCAAAAAAAATCATGATACTATTTAATTTCCAATCGAATCAAGTTTTAATACATTAATTAAACATTATAAAGTTTTGTTGATGTTGTTATGAGAGTGAGTAATTTCCGTTTTAATAGTAAATCCAACATCCTTTGGAAAGAATGTGAATAAATGAATTTATGAATGTGAATAAAACATTCACATATGTGAGTGTGTTTGCGACTGTGTGTTTTGCTTGTGTTCAGTGGCACACGGTGTGAATCGACGCGAAGTGGTTGTGAAGTGGCGATGCCGATGACCATCCGCGGATGGATATAGGTGGTGCACCAATATGAGAATGGCAACCGGTTCGGTGCCATCGTCATCGTCGTCGTCGTCGTCGTCATCGCAAGCAGCAAAAGCTCCCGCAAAGGTTCATTCACATGCGGCGGGCGCGCTCAGCGTCTTCATTCGCCTCTCCCATCCGCACGCATCTCCACACACACGCACACTCACATATATTCACCATCCGTAGCAGTAACCATTACTGAATTCATGAATTTACGCTTTTTACTGTTTACACTATCAATTTTCATCTGGCTGTTTTATGGGCTTTTACGATTGGTTGAGTTACGTTCGTCGAACACGACGCGACGCGATGAACGCAGTTTATTTGCTAATATGTATTAAACTCTTTGTGGTGGCTAATAATCATTATTCTCAGCGATTCACTATTACTTTTGGGATTAACATATCAAATGTCATCATTTGCTTTTATTTTTTTTAAGGATTAAAAACGTCTTTTGATAATACTTCTTCATATTCATATACTTATTATTTATGCTACTATCCATGCAAATCAGAGGGTAGACTCCGGAGCCTCCCTTTGTGACATAATCACCTGGAACGTCTCTAATCTTTCGAATCAAATCTAAAATTATTAAATTTGCAAAGTTGCGAACGCCACCTAACGGCGAATATAATTTAATTGACACGGAAAGGCTCCAGAGTCGCCCCGAGGGTTGCATGAAAATGTCTGCAGAGGGTCGACTCCGGAGCCTCCCTTTGTGAAATAATCATCTGGGAATTCTCCAGTGTTTCGAATCGTATCAAAAATGATTAAGTTTGTAAGATGCGAACGCCACCTAATGGCGAATATAAATAATTTAATTGATAAGGGGAGGCTCCAGAGTCTCCCTCAGATTTGCATGATAAAGTTAAAATAATATTAGAAACTAATTATATTCAAACGAGCCAACGCAACTCTCATGCGTTGTTCTTAAAAAGTTTTAGATATAATGCAGATTGTTTCTTTTTAATGACAATGGTCAAGAATCACCTCGATGGGAACACTGAGTTTTTAGTCTGATTGTACGCGTATACCATATACCAATTTCCATACGAACCTGAGGTGTCTACTCCGGAACTTCCCTTTGTGAAATAATCACCTGAAAATTCTCCAATGTTTCGAATTAAATCAAAATTCAATGAATTTGTAATATGTGAACTTTGCGAGTCCCAATGAAATGTAACTTACCAGGGGAGGCTCCGGAGTTGAGATGACTCGTATATTTTGAAATAACATCGATTTGTTAACAATCAATAGATATTCATTGTTGGTAACATATGTTAGCAAAACATTTTTGTCAAGTGTATTTAAGTTCACTGCCAACACTTTTTATTAATGTGTGCATGATCGATTATAGATTAAAATCATATCAACGAAAAGTATTTTTGGTGTTGTTCGATGATGCGTCTATGGACGGTCTGAAATTTAATAATATAAACCATACTCATACTCGTGGTGGAACTATTTTAACTGAAGCATAGCGTAATGAGTATTAAATGAGTTTTTAATGTGTAACTCGATGTAAGTGGACATAAATAAAACGAATTCGATGGAATGGTATAATGATGTGTTAATCAAGTGTGGATTTAATTATTAATAAAGTATTATATTTAGTTTGTGTAGTTTTTTTTAAATTACTTTGTAGAGTGAGAGAAGTGTCTATCTGAAATACGTTTTGTTTTACAAAATGTGCTAGAGAGAGAGAGAGAGAGAGAGAGACAGAGACAGAGACAGAAAGAGGGAAAAGGATGACTGACAAATTGACGCCGTAACGCATTATATTAGGAAGAGGTTTAGCCTCCTTAAAAACAAGTTTCCAAAAAAGTTTTAAAATGTTACTTATTCTTCAATATACGAAATGAAGATATAGGGCGTTCTCTACGGGCTCTACTAGTTCCCGTTACGCAATTGTTTCAATTGTTTCAGCCGTGTCAACAAAGGCCGTTTTGGCAAAGTCGTGTTTTGATCTCCTTGCTCTTTGCCTCCTTCCCTTGTTTGCCCTGTTTTGACCTGTGTGATGAAATTGGACTGGACATTGTGCCATCTTTGTTCGCATTACATATTGTTCTGTACTCACATTCAGACGGTCTACTGCACTCTCCTTTACTCTTTATGCAACAACAATGTACGTTGTGGAAGACGAAAAGAAGTGTGTATAAACCCCAGCGATGCAATGAAGACAGCCCTTTCTCGCGACCACTCGACAGTATAAAAGATAGAAACCCAATCCGCAATGTACCATCGATTGTTCTCTGGCGTATGTACTCTTTGTTCCTTTGTCGGGCAGTACATTGGCATACAACTTGTAGTATCGTAGTGCATGGTTTGGAAATGTGAGTATGTGTGCATTTTTGCTTTGACGTTGGGACGTTTTTTTTTCGTTTTATTCTGAAATTTGATTAATTCGGTAAGAGAAAATTCCTGAAGTTATTGGATTGAGGAAAGAAACACACTTAATTTGTATTAATTTTTCTGCAAATAAAACAAGTCATAGCCATGTACTCTCGAAACGTGATAGTTGATAATACAATGAAGGGAGCGAGTGATTCAAGAAAGTCCGGTTTTTTTGTTATCCATTTCTGAATAATATTGTACAGAATTTTAATGCACTTATCCATGATTACTTAAAATGGCAACTTGGCGACCAAAAAGGGGTTCTGACGGGGAAGGCCAATCAGACTCTAGCATGTCAATTGTCGCGTGAACGGAGTCGCAATAATGCAAGCTGAATTATTTTTGTATTGCGGCGAAATAAGTTTATTTGTGTATGTGCGCACCTGTCCCATGATGAGAACAATAAAGTATTTGTTAGAGAATTATGTAACACAGGCAGGATGTTTAGATAAAGATAAGTTGAGGCGGTTTGAAGTTTCTTGTCGCTTTCGAGGATTGTATTTAAGAATAAAATTATTACATTATTGGACTTGGCCGTGATTACATCGTGATTACACCTTTCTCCACATAATTTCAGGAACGGGTAGTTCCGGGATCCTGCTTAAAATAAAAGGATCCGGGCAAACAACATCTCATACGCTAGGGACTCAATCATAATCATGTACATATAGTTTCCATTAATAAAGTTTACGAAAAAAATAGACACTTTAAAAGTGTCTTGGAATGTTCTTCGCAGTTTCTTAATTAGTACCTCTCTGTGGACTGTTATAGGTGAGCGGATTCGGCTATTCTGTGTTACATCCCTATCTATTTCGTGTGACATTATATTAGCCACTTTAATTTTCACATTTGGCACTTCCTCCCTAGGAGTTTTTGGGTGTTTAGGACATTTCAGAGACCACGCCTGGTGGTCTGTCGATTTGCAGGCAACGCATTTAAGAGGTGATCGGGTGATTTACATGTAATTGTGGAATGATTGCCATGGCATTTTTTTGCATATTAGTGGTGACGTGCATTTTTCTGTTTCGGGTGAAAATCGATGGCATTTAGAACACGGGGATAGAATTGGTGGAGGAGGGATGCTCTCACTTACCGGATAATGCTTGTCTTTAAAGAAAAATCCTGATTGAAGTAACGGTAATTCAAGAATCAAGCGAAAAATAAAAAATTTACGTCGATGTGCGTGTTGTTGTTGATGTTGGCAAATAGCATAAATCGTAATAATAGTCGACGCATTGGTAAGGCGTCGTTCACACCGGCGACTTCGGCTTTGGGCTTCTATACCAAACCTTGTCTAACGAATGTACTTAAAAAAAGATTGTGTTGCTAGTATCCTCAAAGCTAGTTAATAGTTAGGTAATTAAACTGGTCAGCAAACTGACTTTCAGCAAACTAGCAACACTAACTATCTCTTTCTAACTACATTCGTTAGACAAGGGTAGGCAGAGAAGACCGAAGCCGAAATCGCCGGTGTGAACGACGTCTTACAGTGTCACTAGATTTGATTTACTACATTTTTTATATTTGTCGCCAAATTATCAATATTTAGTCTGGTGTGAAAGAACTTTTGAACTGATTAGTCTGCACCACATGTTTTTCACGTTTTTTGTAAGCCCTGTGTCGTCAATTGGTTAATAAAGAGAGCATAGAGGCACAAGACGCTCTTGGGGTAGGTTTAAGTGGATGCACGAAGCGTTTGGCGCCT